>JAJMGS010000045.1:115883-339977 GCA_030562185.1 Lachancea sp. yHQL494 | reverse complement strand
TAGGCCAAATAGACGCCAGAAACAATCTATTCGGACATCTATATTGAGAAGAAAAAATGTTTTTGAAGAGTGGGAAAGGTATAAGGCCGAAAGTCAGCTCTCTTCAGACGTCACAACAGATGCTATACGGTGGTGGTATTCTAAACGCTTGATCTACCCTAATTTGTTTCCTTTGGCCTTATCGATGATATACACAAAGTTCAGCACTTGCGGAATTGAAAGGACATTCTCTATCAGTGGAAAGCTAATTCGAAAAGAACGCAGACGCTTAGGTAGTGTAAATACCAGGCTAATTATGCTTCTGAGAGATCGCTTTTCTAGATTCGGTGTATTCAATAGGGAACAGCCAATGCCCAGATTGAGTGGAGCGGATGACTCTTTCGTGATACTCTCTGATTCGAGCGACTCCTCATCGGAAGATGCGGACATGATGACCACTGGTCCATTTTAGCATTAGCATATTAATAAATATTTAGCTAGGATAACGGTTGAATAGATTGTTTGGTTTCTGTCCTTTTACTTGAATGTCAGTAAGGTGGGAAGGTGAGATCCTATTCCTTTCACCATATCATACGTATGAATCTTCCTGATCAATGCCGTATTAAGGTACTGGATTCGTGTCGGTAGAACTTCGATTGAAGGGTTATGAATCCCTGCTTAGCGGGTGCGGCACGTGGTTATCGCATCACCATATCCTTACAGGTGGGTGGCATTATTAATATTGAAGTGTCTCTGGGTCTGACGTATTTAGCTTGCTAAATTGTTCACTCAAGTCATTCATGGTCTGGTTATATTGATTTGTATTAGAGTATGGGATTTTACTATTGAGGCGTGACTATTGAGGCTATAGAGTTGATCCATCGAGTGGAACAACTTGCTGGTATTTATATGAAATACCGTACTGAGTGCAAAAGGTTTTACAGCCTTCTAGAATAATCGTACGAGACATCGTATGATGCATCAGACCATTTTCTGGTGAGTCATCAGTGAATTATCAGACCACTTCAGATTACCGTCTGAGACTTCTCTTGACGTAACTTAACGGTATCCATGTTCTACCGATCATGTCTTACTGATATCACTTTGTACTATTATGTCACAACTGTTGTTTCCCATTCTGATCTTGTTGTATTACGCAATTGACACTATCAAAACATAGTTCGGTAGTTTCGAAAGTTAAACCCGATCACACGGTCGCATTGTTAAACATGGTCACATTGTTAAATCCGGCCGCATTGTTAAACCCAGTCGAATTGTGAGCCCTGTCCTTCTCCTCTAGCGAGTCACACAGTACAAGAGCCATGGTCGCAATGATTTGTGAAAACCATGGCACGTGTTTTATTCCGTACGATGTGAGACTTGTTTCGGAGCGCGGTTCTCCTACTTGCAGCCTGGCGTGCTTTGTCGTGGTGAACGACGACTCTCGGCGGTACTTGGCCCATGTGGTCACGCGTGCAGCATGCCCGCTTTGTTTGTTCTTTCGGGTCTTTCGATCGTCCATGAGCGTCGGGCAACCCGGACGAATAACCACCGCATCAAAATTTTGCCCTGAAATCCCGTGTGTCCGCCATCCCACGTTCCATGCCCCAAGCCTGGTATCCAAGTCCATTACTAGGTGGTGTTTCTTTGCTGTTATTTGTTGAACGCCATCCGGTGTGTAGAACGCATACGAGTAGATGGTTCGCATACCGCGGTTTTCCTGGTACACTTCGCAGAACGGCATCCTGTATATTGCTCTTGTCTTGTTCTGGACTATCACCGTGCAATTAGGGTGCGGCAATGGGTCTGACGTTGATTGAAGCACGTACTTGGATATCCGGTGGCTACAGTTGAGGTCATCCCCGCTGAACAGCGACATGAATGAGGAAACTTGTTCGCACTCCAGAAGCGGCACGCCCAACCCGTCGTCATCCTCAATATTTCCAGGCGCGTGGATCTTTCCGCCAGCATTTTTATATCGGTCAAACGAGTGCTCCGAAGGGAAGCACAGAAACGTGCGAGAACCGAGGGATCTACGAGCTATAATCATTTCCCTCTGCCTGCAAAAGCGCAGCGATTCTGGAACAGTTTCATCATTCTCATCGCGAATGATTGGTGTGCTAGCAGAATTGCCCATACGGATGATATTCGAGGGCAGGGGAAAAACTCTAGACCAATTCTGACCAAGATCTGATACTGTCTCTCTATTCTATGAGGCCAATGTAAATAAATAAGTCCCTGGCTCGATCTCGTTTATCAATGCTTATCTTAACAAAACCATACATCATATGACCTTTTGTCAGATCGGCAAAGAGCAATATTAATCTAGGCATCTACCACCCTCAAAGATAATGATTCTCTTTCAGCGGTAGGGTGGTTGACTTCCAGTAACCTCGCTCGGAAATGCAGAATGACTTCTGGTCGAACGAATCCCTGGACTTTTTTTTCCTTATGCCGGAGTCGCAGAAAGCCAATAAATTTTTAAATCAGAGAGGATGTCCGAAGATTGATTGAAGCCAGATATCTATGTTATCTGTATTCTGTGGGAAATTCGTAAACTGTTTTCTATGAAAAAGAGCTATCTTGGTGTGGATTCTTAATAATGACGCTTTTGAGTCACCGTTCTAATTCATCCAATGTCGCAAAGTGAGAGGAAATTATATCATCTTAAAGATGCTCGCTACTAAGTAACAAAGTGAAAAACAAACCTTACTTGGATTTTATATGCTAATAAAGTTGCATCTGATAAACCCACGGACGTTCCGCTTATTTCCTTAAAGCCATGACCAATTCAGCAAGCTACTTACCGCCGATGCAGGTACGTGTCAACAAATATGATCCTCGCCAAGGCTTAAATGACAAGATAAGCGTTAAAATAGGGTGTGATATATGATGTCGTCAGGTTATGTATTGAAGGGGATCAGAATCGTTGAGAACCAGGCGCAGATTAAAGTATCACATGGTGGATGACATAATAGTAAAGAATGATATTTAGCAAGCCCTAAGCACTTACATCGAATGGTATCAGTCCATGCTAACGATAGGAAGTGGTAACCGTGGATGAATCCGATGCGCAGACTACTTTGTGGTTAAACCAACAAGTTGTTTGATGCACACAGTGCTGTGAGTTTTGCCATTGTGCTTGGAGAACGATTGAGACTTCTCAGTCACTTTGCAATTTTAGAATAGAGCGTTTGAAACTTGCAAGCTGCATCGGACTGAAACCCCCTACACGTTAAAAACCTTTGCCTACTTCAATTTAGGTCTAAAAGGTCTTTACGTTAGCTGAGTGCATTTTGGATTCCTTGGGAGACCTTTTGTCACTTCATTTGCCTAAATTCATAAAACGTGATCGCAAACATAATCCTTCTACATTTACGATAATAGTTGGTCTGATTACTATCGTTATGGCATATTGGAGCCAAGGCCTCAAATAACTAGTAAGTCATGTTCGGCTATATACCTCAACTGCAAAATATAGTGATAAGAAACTGCAACCAAATCAAGATGATTACAAAATGCAATGTCTGTCCTACATCAACTTAGAGCACGACATCTATCTCACCTGGGTCAACTCCGTTCGCCCCGATGCCATTTAGTGTAAGGCTATTATGTGAAAACTCTACCGCTTATGAGTACATTTCAGGAGTCTGCCAACACACTTTCGATCGCTGTAGAAATCAGTGACTTCCATTATACGAGAGAGAACTTATTTACATGGTGGGGGAGGTGAATGAGAAACTTAACTTAACAGGAAACGTAGGCTTTAACATTCCTGATCTCATTTTCTCATGAACCAATCAACTCTACCCTATCCAGGTGCTAGGGTACTTCCCATTTTATTTTAGAGCAATGGAGACAAGGGTAACACCGAACTAGTGAAGATAACTAAGATGGAATCAATTTTGTAAGCTTCGAAGCTTAAGTTGCGATGCCATTAGATCCATGAGCTCCTGAAACAACATCGTTTTTCTGTAGCAAGTTGAGATATATCTGGAAAATAACGAAAAATGCTTGGTCTGGAGTTTTGAGCCTTAGATAATTCCAGAGTGATGAGATGTTGTCTTTAAAATAGGAAGGCACCTTGAATTCCCCCTGCAACAAAAAGTTGACCTATTTGTAAAGTGTTGCTCCATATTCAGGTACACAACGAAAATCTTTAAAAGAAGCTTTTAACCAATTTCTTAATGCAGGATACGTTGACAGATCAGTTCGAGCCAGGGAGCAATTGCGACACCTCCGTCAGAAGAATCTTTTGACTTTACGTTTATTAGCGTTGGTTCTGATTACCTTAAATTAGTTGCAAGGCATCTTCTTACAAGCCTTGCTCACAACTAGAACTCCCATTTGACAAATTTTGACCTCCTTAGAAAGGATGAGTCAACTTCTTTGCAGCTTTCTTGTATCCCCAAGTTTAATCAGCTCAATGATCTTGTCGTTAGAAAAGAGGACATTTTCACATCTTGAACTTCGTGTTATACACTACCTTGCATGATTGACAGTATAAAAACCAACAATCACTCATTGTCAAGTCAAAAGTTGGCTGCCAAAGAACTCGACGGATGTGAAAACTTCCCAAGGTAGAAGACGCCAAAAATGAACCCTTCGTTTATTTCAACTATTGCCAATGGAGCTTTGTTGACTTAAGGCACTTTCAGGACCCGTCACATACGGGCATTTTCTTTACCGCTTGAGGGTTGATGCGTAACGTTCACATATGTTAGGGAAACGCAAACACAACAATAAGGCATCTGAAATACCGCATTCTAATTTCAGTCCTTGTTATAAAGAATGGGAGGTTGCCGCTAATCTGATGTTAAGAACTTTGTGGCATACTTTCGGGTTCTAGTGAGTCTGAGTCCTCTTCCTATGCAATCTTTGCTTCCGGCTGCAGTTAGCACAGCCAAATCACTAAATAGTTCATATTTAGATTTTAAATGTTACTGCATTCCCTATGTCACTTCCGTTTTAGAAACATCGTTGGCAATGGTGTCACGATTAGTTTACCTTTTAAAGTTGTTTCGCCTTTACCAGGAAAGTTGCAGCCTCTGTCTTAAGCTTGAAAGGCGGTGAAGGGTCCAAAACATTAAATACTAAATTCTTTAATTACCGATTTCGTACCTAAGAACAACATCTGGAGCCGATTTTCTAGTGGCTTGCAACTACGGTTTTCCAACGACTCCAAAATCCCCGCATATAGTTCTGAGGTACTGCGATTCTTTATGTAGCATAATCGCAAATCTCGCCAGATTTCATTTACTATCGGGATTGTGGATTCTCCTCATCCCCAAGCAATTAAAAAGCTCTTGTATATGGATCTGAGTCCCTAGGGTGTCTTACTATGTTCTAAGCCAGGAATAATCCTAGGTAATCGTCGGTTACGGTACCAACAGTTGAATTTACAGTGTTTATCACTTTGTACCGTAGTGTCATAATTTTGGTATTTTGACTTCATGTTAAGGCAGTTTTTAAACCTATCAACTATACAATTTGACAATATCTAGTACTAACAAGTAGTACTGACAGATATAGATCCCTCTGTTTTTAAGTCAAAACTACCGAACTATGTTTTGATAGTGTCAATTGGGTAGTATAACCAGACTATGAATGACTTGAGTGAACAATTTAGCAAGCTAAACACGCCAGACACAGACACGTCTCAATAATATCCGTGTAAGATTCCGACAAGAATGTAGACTGGGTGCAAATAGTTACCTAGTCTAAAACATTTTTCGATGTCAGAACTCATTATCCAAATAATTGTATAAATACCGACGGTTTACTCCAAGTGTTGAGGTTCCACTATTCACGTCTGAAAAAACGACGGAGGGATTTACATCACCGAGTTCACCACAAGTAATAGTAGATTAAGTAACACAACATATCTATTGACGATAGTACTGATAACCTCACCGAAGTCACATTAGGTGATAGAGACACAGAAAGCCGATAGGGGGCCACATACACTTTGTACACATACTGCGGCATAACTAATCCCGTCGACACAAGCTTAATCCAGTTCCCAGACGCAAAGGCTTAGTACGTTTCAGTGCAATCGTATTTTGTTTACAAATATTAAATCAGCGTCTATGGCACAAAAACTACTGCTACTGGTAATGTATTAGTCATTGGTTTCAAGCTAATTCTGCCCTTACGTGTTGCTTAAATTTGACACTATTCTTCATAAGAATGCAAGCTCATTATTATACCTTTGTAAAGAGGATACCTTTTCGTCAAGCGTGGAATAAAGATTGTGATTTATCCCTAAATTTCGGACCATAGGGCTAAGGAATAGATGAATGATTAAAAAATGCCAGCTGGAAGGTATTGTTTCACTAAGCACCGGGGTTCGGAAGTAATTGAAGTCATTGAGGTCTATGAAGAATATACTTAAGATTTTGTTCTGATGGCAAGACTATCAAGGCCAATTCAAGTAGTACAAAAATCGAAAGCAGCGAAAATGGAAAGCAGCAAAAATGGAAAGCAACGAAAATCATAAGTAGCGTGAGGTCCTCATTTTAACGCTGCTAAGGATGCTCTACTTGATTGCATCATCCAAGGTTGATAGTTATACTATTCTACATCACGTGATTTATAGAACTTCGAGATCTGCCATATCGTACTGGGAGAAAAGAAGTTCCAAAATTTCTTCGTTCTTAAGACTAGGCTACAACAATTTTATCCGTAAGCTCCTTTCAATTGCTAGCCATTATTAAGATGGTACGTTTCTCTACTCTGTCTATACATGCCGATGATCCGCTCAATAGGGTCCAGGATGTGATTCCTCCAATAAATGTCTCCACAACATTTCGCTATAATAATGAAGAACTGATACCTGCGGCCGAGGCAGAAGGCCAAAGTTACAGCGGCTTGACTTATTCACGTATTGACCATCCAAATGCCCAACGCGTTGAAGCTGTGCTAACTAAAAATTCTTGGGGGTCAAGCAGTCGCGTATTCCTCAGGGCTCTCAGCGTATTTCGCAATTCTTAGCCACTGCCGTCCCAAAAGGCTGTTCTTCGGAGAATGCTATCACGGCTGCCACATGGCGGCCGACCTATTTTCAAAAATTAGTGGTATGCAGGTTTTCAATCTCGAAGATGTAAGTTCTGCGAAGAAGGTGACTTGGTCCACGTCGAAGACCCAGGAAACCCGTTTGGCGAATGTGTGGATCTGTTAGCTTTTGCATCAAGGGTACATCAGAAGGGAGGGATTTTTATGATCGACTCCGCACTCGCCCCTCCACCTTTGCGAGATACCTGGAAATTTGGAGCAGACATTGTCATGCATTCAGCTACCAAATATTTAGGTGGACATTCCGATCTTTTGAGCGGTGTATTGTGCGTTAAAGATAAGAGTGCGGCAGATCAATTAAGAACGGAAAGGTTACTTCTGGGAACCATTCCAGCTTCTCTGGAAACCTACCTTTTGTTGAGATCACTGAGGACCTTAGAAATAAGGGTTTTGAAGCAATCCACCAATTGCACAGCACTTGTTCGGTATCTCCATGAACGGCGCGAGCAATTTCCCTCTGTATTGGAGAAAATTCACCATGCTAGTTTGCAAAAAGAGGAATTTGTTCAAAGACAGCTGAGCGGTGGGTTTGGCCCGCTATTCTCAATCGTGATGAAAGATAAAGAGCAATGCAGAAAGCTGGTCAAGAATGTTCATTTATTCCAACACGCAACTTCCTTGGGTGGAGCTGAGTCACTGATGGAATGGAAAGCAATGAGCGACCCCGATGCTGATCAAAGATTGATTAGGATTTCAATTGGACTCGAAGACGTCCAGGACTTGATTAAAGACCTCGCGGGCACCTTGGAATTGATCGAATCTCGCTTGATTTAACTCACACTCCTCGCAGATTTTCCTCCCGACACAACCGATAACACATCCTACAAAGTGGCCTCCTAATACTCGCTTAGCGTGAAGTTTTTGTGGCAGACGGAGTTAGGTTTATGTCATCCCTTACAGAATGCTAGCGCCAGATTAAGGTTCCATACCTCATAGTAACGAATCCAGAATTACCACTGGAACGGAATCAAATGAGAATCAAATGAAATATTGATTTTCTTGCTTACAGTTCAAGGATCCGAGATTCCAGCTATGGAGATTGTCACAAGTGAGCCACTCTAGCTAAATTGTCAGCGCGATACTTTTCCCTCGATAGCTCAACAAGATGACACCGCTATTACTGGTATATTGTAAAGAGCCAATGTCCTAAACCTCTCCTACTTGGCCTTTGCAATCGAAGGTACAGCAGCTGTATGTCCCTCCAAATATGTTAACATCACATCAATGTAAGGTGAAGAAGCAATTAACCCTCCAGAAGATGCATTGCGAAGCTCTACAAGTTGTTCATCGGTATTACTCATTTTGCAAATTTCTTGGAATTACCGGAATCGTAATTATGATTCAAGTAGACCTACTTAAGTAGCATTCGAAGTAGCTCAGCCCGATGAGTTTTGGCTCGTCGCCGGCTCATTTCAGCTGCCACTGTGTCTTCGCGCCGTTGCTTGTATTACATTGTACAAAAGTTTATTGTTCGATTGTAGGAAAGGTGCGGCGCCAGAAGGCAGTACTGTGCTATGACTCTTGAAAGACTTGCCCAACGGTTACTCTTCTGATGGACAATCCAGCCAAGTATCACAGTCGTGGGTGTGCGTATGGTAAGGTTAGTACCTTCATATTATACGGCAAAAAAAGCTGATCGAAGACTCTGACATCGCAGAAAGTTCTGTGGGACGGTAATAAAACAAGCGTGATGTTTTATGATGCAGAATTTCATGTCAATGTGTGTTGCAACTTCCAACAAGCTTTGGTCTTATTTTACACGCAGTCGAACTGCGCTTTATGTCATCATGACATTAAGTTTAGCAAGTTGTGTACGAGGTAAGGTGGGACCTGGTGACATCCTGAAATTTTGCGTGAACCACTCATAATGACACAAGATGTGCATTAGAGAACCTAAGGGGCAATTTTGGAAAGTTCAGCACGATCAAAGAGAATATCCAAACGTTTACCTATGGGTAATGACCATGCCTTTTCAAGAAAATTTCTAATTTTAGCGACGTTTTGGTGATGCAGATTCTCTCCAACATTCAGAAGGTACTTTAAAATGTTAGCTTTTTCAAGTATTGTTATAGAAAAGCATCCTGTCATGGCAAGGGACCACAGTAGTATTCCCCAGGTCTTGCTATCTAGAGGTATTGAAGCAAATGCTTCGAAGATCTCATAGCGTACTTTTTGAATGCACTGTTGCTGGATTTCAAACTCATTATACCGTAGGATTTTTGAAATTAGCAAGTAACTCGATTTCGCAACGATGTTACCAACTGTGGAGCTTACTTTTGCGTTTTTGTAGATCTGCGGATCTCCTGATTTCAGCAGCGGAGATAAGACAGGTCCGGTGTAATACAGGGCCATTGTTTGTAGTTGTTGTGCTCGCTGAAACCATACAGAAGAGTGTCCAAGAGGCATCGGGAGTCTTGCAATGAATGACGACTTTGCCAAAATCTCAAAAGCATCCAAAGCAGGCCCTAGAACGGGATTATTCATCCACTCGAAATGACAATAGTAAAGAGGGCGCTTCAAAACGTGACTGAGCTCCTTGAAGATAGAGAACGGGCTAGGAAGCCCTGATATGTCAGTGGCGAATAGAATAGCGACAGAATAGTTGTATATGAAACTTTCGATGTACATCCGCTCATAGGGCTGGAGGACAAGGTCCATCTTCAATGTTTCTCGTGCTGCTTGGCCCATGAACTTATTTTCAATCTCATATGCCAAGTTTTGAAGACCTGTCGCCATGCGGTTTTCTTCTTTGGTTCTGATAAAAATGGTGTTCTTTATGACCAAATAGGATTTAGACAGGCAATCCACACAATCATCGACGGTACCGGATAAAGTCATTTTAGTACGCAAGCAAAGTAGCAAAAAGGAAGCCAGTAGCCATGGCTCTGCGTACTTTAACGGGGCGTCGCGCAAATGCTTCTCGATCAACATCTGTGAACTCTCATAAAGACTGTCCGATAACGGTGAGAATTTTGCATCATCATACCACTCTAGATAAGTTGCCCCACAGCACAAAAAGGTCTCTTTTAAAGGTGTGTTATTCTCGACCTGTGGGATAAATGTAGCGCAGGTAGTAAGAAGTGGATGCGTGTATTGCGTCCCGAGATTTGGAATGAACTTGTTTATGCATGCATAAAATAAAAGATCCTCCTCATTTTCAGGGTTTGCACTAACTTGGGTTTCTCCTCGATCATACTTGGCTATCATCTCGCGGTACGTTTCCGAGGCGTGATGGCTCTCATCTGTACAATGGCCGAAGTTTAGTCGAAACGTAGGCTCGTCACCACACTGATCACGTTTTGAGAATTGTATTCGGTTTTCCCAGTGTTGCGGTGTCATATTTTTTATACTAGAATGATCCGGCTCAACTGGCTCTCTCGAAGAAGTGTTGAAAGCATTTTCCTTCAAGAAAATATACGATTCTAGTTGCAAGTCGAAAAAATCACTGTAGAAATGTTCGCTCTCTGGTTGTGACACATCTAGTTTTCCTCTATCGATGCTTTTTATTTCCGTTGCGTATTCTCGATGTACCGTGTCATCTTGTTGCTCAACACTTCTTGAATTATGCGCAAAGGATCTCTCATCTATGTGATTTTTTCCCACGTCTTCATTATCATCCATGGAGAACTGGCTATCCGGCCTCGACACAGCTTGTCCAAGACCTGCTTTTATATCATTTTTGCCTCCGTTACGAGATGTCATGCAGGATTGTTCTCCGGTTCCAAGATATGCTATTGAATTGTTCCTACGAAACGGTTCTATTTCTGGCCGGTTGTATGGTAACCGCTGCGTGGCCTCAACGACATCTCTCTGAACCCCGCGTAAAGTATTGCGAGGTGATCGTAAAACACTCAATACTATTTGGGACGGGCTGGATATAGGTTTTCCGGATCTGAACTTTCGCCTGGACGACGAATACGATGTTGAAAGCTCTTCTTGCGGTACGTGGACAAAACAGTACATTTGGCAAGTATTCAGTGTCCCATTCTCTTCAGTAGTTATGAGCCCTTGGGTAAGGGATGAAGGCCACTTGCAGGTTAGCACGTTTCTAGTACAGCCACCACATCGAGGCTTCACCTCATCGCATTTTTTCCTTCTATGGCGACACGTAAGACATCCATTCTTCGATCTCCTTTCAATGCGTTTGACACTCTCGCCGGTTCCAGACTTTTTCGGACCAGATCTATACCTTATGATCGCCATTAAGGGTTATATGCTACGTGGCATCAAACAGCTTGACATCAAGTGGATTCTAGCTTTTCCTTCTTGTTATTTATTACAGACAAACGATGGCGGGCGTATAATGCTGATAACAGATGCAGGTATTCTACTAGCAGTACATACGAAGTCGGAATGAGCCTTGTGAATCTCATGTGATTGAACATTATCAGTTACCAAGTAACGGAGGGATAACCAAACTCCGCTTACGTTGTCACACGGATTTGTTGAGAAAATGATTGATATTTTCGCATCGCTGTCGTCCCAACTAATGTAACAATAGAGCAATGTGAGATGCCACAAGTAATACAGCCTAACTGCCAAAATACTAGAAAGGCAAACAATACAAGAGGTGTATATCTGCCTTGCGTACTATCAACTATGTTTTTTAGAAGGTAGCCTATCTAGACGTATCGACCACACATCTGCCAGCAATTTGACCCTTTTCCATTTTGTCAAATATTTCAGGCAACTGAGATAAGCCCATCACCGTTATTGAAGGCCTCACCAGGCCCCTCAGATAAAAATCAATTGCTTCTCTTGTATCAGATCTATTACCAATGCTGGAACCGACTATCTTTATGGATTTGGCGACATGATTAAACACGTCGAAAATACACTTGGCGTTGCTTGGTATACTCACCAACACGATGGTCCCGTTGGGTCTACAGTATTCAGTTGACATTTGAATGGCTGCCTCTGAAACCGAAAGGTTAATGACACCATGCGCTCCACCTTCTGTCAACTCCATAATTTCTTGGACGATGTCGTTACATTTAGTAAAGTCGATGAATACGTCACCGCCCAAATCTTTGAACAATCGTTCTTTCTTCTGTCCACCATCAATTCCAATAATGCGGTATCCCATAGCTGTTGCGTATTGAACGGCCATAGATCCTAGACCACCACAAGCTCCAGAAATTACGACCCAATTCCCTGCGTTTAATTTAGCAGTTTTTAACGCTTTGTATGCGGTTATGCCGGCACACAAAACGGGAGAAACCTCTGCTAAGTCTGTACCGAGCGGTATTCTGGCAGCCTGCACCGCATCTGCGGTAGCATATTTTTGGAAAGAACCGTCGCGTGTGTATCCTGAGATGTCGGAGTACGGACAACTGGGTTCATTGGATAACTCACATTGTTCACACGACATACAGCACTTGTTCAACCATTTGATTCCAGCGCAGTCGCCAATTTTCCATCCTCGTACGTTTTCTCCCATGGCAACTACTATACCAGCGCCTTCATGGCCTCCCACTAACGGGAGTTTTGTTTCTGATTTCCAGTCTCCCTTCCAGGCGTGCAGATCAGAATGGCACACTCCAGAGAATTTGACATTAATCAACAGTTCATTGGCTTCCGGAGAGGGCACGTCTACATCCATATATTCCAGTTGAGCACCATGTTTTTTAAAAACAATAGCTTTCTGAACATGTGGTATGACTGTTCCCTTTCGAGATTCGCACATCTGAAGTGTTCGTCTAAACGAGTTATATCGAGGAGCGCTGCGCTACGGAACAACAATACGCAGAGGCCTTTATATAAAACAAAGAATGATGTACAAAGCGGGTTTAAGATATTAGATAGTTTTCATCTCACCGCCTTGCCGTCATAATTATTTATTGAGCTTCGTTAAAATCCATTGTGATTGTGTATGAACAATGTATTGAAGTACACCACGTATGATCTATTTGGTCATTAAACTCGTTGTATCTTACTTTCCGTAAAGAACAAATTAATCGATCTGATATCAGCACAGAGAAGTAAATATGCTACCCCATTGCTGCGTCGCCGCTCTGATGTACTAAAGCAAGGTAGGCTTAATATTACAACTCGAGAAGCTTGCGATTAAGGAACTAAAAAAATAAGTTCCTCTGCCGCCAGCTTTACCCACTTCAAGACAGATTAAGCAACGTCCAAGTTATCTCTCAGACCGAGATATCTAAGCCGTTTTAAAAATGCTATTATCAAGAGGCTTGGAGAAGGGGATAACCCTCCATCGGCTGTTTCATTCCAATCCCGTTATCAAATTGGATTAAGCCATACAATAGATCCGCCTTCTGTACTAGGGGATTGCTCTTCCAGGCAAATGCGCACCACATACATAGACACCGAACCCGCCTTCTCTACTAAGTTGAAACGGCGATAAAGGCATCTTATCTCATGATCTTAGGTCGCTTATCCGGCACGTGCACTGAGCGCGATAAATGGATCGTTTCCGTTTTTCGATTCTGATAAGAAGGGTTAACGAAGCAGCGTGTTTAATAGAATGTATTGGGACTGGGACGAAGGTCCGAGGCTTTAACACATTCTCAGAAGAAACGCTTGATATTTGCGAATGTATTGACTTACCAAGTTCCAGGCGCTTCATTGTTACGTCGAATTAGATTGACAGAGAGTAATGTATCAAGATACGCTATCGGGACATCTGATAGCCCCTAATGGGTTCGTCAACATCGGTTTATGTCAGTAGGGGTATATATAAATCATACAGAAGTGATGTTGAAGTTGCCTAACGAACGTCGATTATGTTTAGATTGTTGGCAGCAGACGTCATACAACTGCGGAGATGACAGCAGCTATAGACTACAACGCGATCCCAGGTGATTCACACCTTGTCGACTTCAAAGAGAAGAAGAAAGATGGCGAACGCGAAAGGAAAGTCATTTTAATCCCAACACCTTCCGATGACCCTGATGACCCACTTAATTGGTCACGCCGTCGTAAATGGACTGCTGTCGCTTGTGTTTTGATATATACATTAAGTGCGTGTATTCCCACGGCTGCCATTTATTCGGTTCTGGCAGATATCGAAGAAAAGACCGACATCTCTCTGGGCGAACTAAATAATGGTACCGGCTATATGTTTCTGTTCTTGGGCCTTGGGTGTCTCTTCTTCCAACCACTGGCCTTGCAATACGGAAAACGACCAGTCTACCTCTTTTCCTTGCTTGCCACATCTTTGATCTGTGTCTGGCCACCTTACACCAAATCAAACGGTGAGTGGATCGCTTCTAAGATCTTGCAGGGTTTTGTTGGATCAACTATGGAATCCCTTCCAGAAATTTCAATGAGTGATCTTTTCTTTGAGCATGAACGGTCGTTTGCGCTGTCCTTGTATGGGTTAACGCTGCTAAGTGCATCCTACTTGGCGCCCTTTGTCGCAGGTTTTATATCTGAGGGCCAAGGGTGGGAGTGGGTTATGTGGTGGTGCGCTATCTTTTGCGCAGTTTGTTTCGTCATACTATTCTTTTTAATGGAAGAAACCAACTACGATCGCAAATTGAAGGTAGATGCAGCAACGGGGGAAGTCCTAAGTCTCACATCTCGCCACCAACAATTGGGCACTGTCTACACCAATATTGACGAGATTGTAAGAAGTCCTTCCAAAGCTGTTGAATCCCAGGAGAAAGACGAAGCGAAAACAGACGGCTGTGAAGCTTCATCGCGGACAAACGATTGCGCTGAGAATGTAAACATTGCAAATCAGGTTAGCAATGTGGAAGTTGTAGATTCTCGCACCTACGTCCCCACGCATTACAGGAAGAAGACTTATTGGCAGAAGTTGTCACTGTTTAGCGGTAGACGGAAAAAGTTTCTTCTTCAACATTTTGCTCTTGCACCCTTTTTAATGGCCCGTTTTCCAGTGGTACTATGGGCCGGTTTCCTTTATGGTAGTTCTCTTGTGTGGTTCAATGTGTTGAATGGAACAGCTGCTCTAATTCTCGGTGGTAAACCTTACAATTTCTCTTCAAGTGCAATTGGTATTGCATATCTCTCTCCGACTACATTTAGTATCATTCTCTTCTTCATGTCTGGAATCTGCTCGGATTGGCTTAAAGTACGCATTGCAGTCTGGAGGGGGACTGGACTAAGCAAGCCAGAGGACAGACTGTGGATTCTACTAATCTACAGTGTGCTTGGTTGTTTTGCTTCTATATTGTGGGGCGTGGGCGCTTACTACGAGGTTCAATGGTTTGGTCTTGTTTTCGGAATGGGCCTTCTGGGAGGTTGTGGAATCTTCGCAATCGCTTGCTCGGCAAGCTACGTGGTGGATACCTATAAGGAACTTGATACAGAGGCAATGGTCGTGGTCATTATTATCCGTAATTGTATGTCATTTGGTGTGAGTTACGGAATAACAGACTGGGTAACAAACCTTGGCTATAAGAAATGTTTTATTAGTGTTGCTTTCTTGTGTTTGGCTGCTAATCTCACTTTCCTACCAATGGTCTGGATAGGACCCCGCATGCGGAACAGCCAAAAACACATGTATTGGTCTATGGTAGACAAATACAGGAAACTTGGGATGCATTAATTTCAGCGTAGATCGCTGAATATCAGCCATCAGTTTTATTGTATAAGGAACTTTAAAGGCTTTGGCGACTCGCGCCCAACGTCTTGTGTAATTCCAAACCCAGTACTTTAATTACGAATAAGTCGAGCATGATTTGAATAATGATGTTTTTATGCCCAGAATTTGGCTGAGCATGTTAATCAAACAACAAGGGAAGTCGAAAATGATTTTAGGCCGCTTGCTTATAACTGACGATTATTAACCTTTCATAATTTCTGGGTCCGGGAATTCAAAGATGCGTTGAAACCACCCCGTCAATGATGGTTTTCGTATTTTGATACCATTTTCAAGTAAAGGCACACGTGGCAGGTACCGGCTCTGGTTTACTCATAGCCTAAATCAAGGAGACAGGAGGCTGAGAGTTCGAGACATATGAGCCATAGAATATGAGTGATAACCGATAGTTAACTGCAATTATTTCCCGCCCAATACCCCAAGTGCAAACAATAATCAATGCTTTAGAAACGATTGTGCAGTGTCTCAAAAACGCTACAAATGCTCCAAAACTAAAGGTAGCCCGATTGTTATCTTTATCGACAGTGAACGGACTTTATTAACTCGAAACTCCATTTTGGCAGGTGAGTTAAGTAACTACGATGTAAGCTTCTTTTGATTTTCAATGCCTACCGAGCAAATAGAGGTAATCGGCGAATAATCAGCGTCATTTTCAATTTTTGAATATGTACCGCTCGCTGTACATTTCTCAGCTTTATTTTTTACCCACTAAAAATTTAGATCTTGGGAACGAAAATTATGTCTCAACCCGTCAACATAAAAAACGTTTCTTTAAAGCCACTACCCTTAACTTATTCGCGGCGATGTAGGGTATTTTTCCCTGTTTCAAGCACAAAAACTCCGTACAACCAACGTATGTCACTAAAGAAAGGGCATTTTATTCATTGAAAAGGGTCTAAAGTCAACTTCTTTCATCCGCCGAGATTGGCTTACCTACAGATCCCACTGTTTTTTTAAGGTTGCTTTTGTACCATTAGCTCGACATAGTACATTCAGGCTCATTTCGACCACTAACTCCTATGAGTAAGATAAAGTGAACATTAGCAAAGGTGTAAAGTATTTGTGAAGAGCAGTATGGGGTATTATTTCCACCTCGATTTACTTGCAACTTCGAAAAGTGCCCATATCTCATATTACTGTTTGCACTGAAGCGATTTTGCCCTAGCTATATGATGTGGTCATCTGAGTTTGACGCAATCGTGCGGAGAGGCTTAATTGCGTGAGGCCACGCTCACCTCCCGAAATTCGCATTGAAAACATTTCCTTCTCGATAGATTAGCACATACAGCAAACAGCTGGTTATCATTCTTGGCAAGAAGACTGCTTGATTGTAGAATGCCTGTCGCTTAGAACATTCAAAAACCTGATATGAATAAAGATTGGGTATCTTGCAGTAGACAGGCACTTTTACTCTTAGTCACTTCGTCCAGAGAGACCACACTAATGCAACCCGGACTGATTAATAAGCATGATTTACAGTCACATTGCGAGCGATGACAAAACGGAACAAAATGAGATAATTATCGTCAAAAGCTAACTTATCGTCGTCATAAGCACCCATCATACCACAAAAGTTTGATAGTCGCAAAAGCCCAAATAATGGTGAACCACATCCATAGCTGATGCTTCTTAATATACATGAACTTGCTTACTTGTTGGGGCCTGCATCTAATTATCCTCTTGTCCTAAGGTTCCTTCTAGTACGGAACGGATTCGTAGGAGCTTCACTGAAATTACGAACTGCCCTAATTTTTTCAGGTTTTTGGAAGTCACATACACTACAAAACTGGGAGTTACTAATCTCTACAGCAATCCTTGGATAAAGGCTAAGAATTTGTATTCTTCAACTGCTTTTGATGACAATACCCAGAACTGTGACGAAACTTTCAGGAATGTCAATCTCCTCCAATTGCGTTTCTCAAATCTGTAGGACGAACTTCAACTTAATTCCCTAATCGGCAGTAGTGTAGCTAAGACACGCATTTAATCCGCCGCCCCCCCCACACTTCCGGCTGCTTCTCAGATCCATGGTATGCCACGGTCTCTTGTACCTGCAATCAAGTTTGATTTTACCATGCAGCGTCTACCACCTGTTTTTCTTCTCGTTCCTACGGTACGTCATCAAGTCGTGGACATTTTTAGCTTACCTTTCCCATGGAACCCAACCCGCTTCCGCAGCATACTTCTTCCACGGATGCATTATTCTTTTCGCTGTGCCGAATTTCGGGTCTGCTGTGAAAGATCTCCTTTCCGAAAACTCTTTTTCCTTCCGAACCAAAATTCGGCCGTTGTACACCGTGATTAAATCCTACTCGCGAAACTATATTCACTATTGCCTGCTGTCAGTTGCGGGAAAGAGGTATGGAACGTGAAATAACCGCTTGCTATTCTTTCCGGGTCCGCCTCTGATGACCAAAGGTTAAGAAGACCCCGGCATATACTGCTCCGGTGGTTTTTTGCTCAAATTGTTATGTGTAATGAACACCAAGCCCGTTCGCTGCAAATGCAGTAAGATAAGGTTAAGTATTTACAACCTCCGCTCCGCGCCAGTCGCAAACCAAATTGTAATACCTCTTGCTTACTATCGATTCTTTAACGTGTCGTACCAAATAGCCCCGGTTCCGCTTCGGCCGCACTAAAATCTCAATTTGTCATAACCCCGTCTTAGATGATAAACAATAGCTTTCGGGAATGAAATACTTTAGCCTCAGGCCTATTTCCGTCCGGCGGACGTCGGAAGTACAGCGGATATTCTTAGTGATGAACAGAATCACAAAACAT
This sequence comes from Lachancea sp. yHQL494, assembly GCA_030562185.1. Classification (NCBI taxonomy): domain Eukaryota; kingdom Fungi; phylum Ascomycota; class Saccharomycetes; order Saccharomycetales; family Saccharomycetaceae; genus Lachancea; species Lachancea sp. yHQL494. The sequence goes on along the minus strand of JAJMGS010000045.1, from coordinate 321,553 downwards.
GGCAATGACTAATGCCTCTATTCACAATGGAGGGTTTTGGACATACAAAGTATTTAAATATAAGCTCGGGAAGTTCTCAGCTACGTTCATGAGTTCACTTGGGTTGGTACATCTAACAATCAGCGAGAACAATAGACATTAAGGCCAGTTACTACCAGAAAGTATAACAAATGCTCAGTTCTAAACAGTACAGTACTACTGCAGGGAGGTACGCCTTGGCAAGCCAAGCCCGTACGAAACTGCTCAGGTGCGCCTCTCAGTCCAAAAAAGAAGATTTGAACCTTAGAGTTCTTGTTGGGCATGCAAACCTGCTGGACAAATTAATGGAAACATTTAACGAACCCAAGAAAATCTATGATGACGATGAAGAGCTTGAAGAAGATGAAGAAGATGAAACCGAGTGTAATGACGACGTCAGTGGGCCGGTTGACCTCGTAAAGGAGGGCTCTTCAAAATGGCCCAACTACGTCACCGGTGCTGCTCAAGTGACCTTCTCTCTGCCGGTTGCTCCTGAGTCGACAATTTGTCAGTACCACAGTGACAGCGAAAGTGACAGTGATAGTGAAGATGAATACGACGATGATAGTGATGACAGCGAGGATTACGAAGACTTCGGAGAGCACAGCACCAGCGGGGCCGAAGAAAGCTCCTTGATGATGCAATACAGTGATTACCTCCGCAGACCAGGCCACTGCACTCCTGATCCTGGTAGCAACATGACAAAGGTCACTGGAGGAGACCTCGTGTTGGTGTCGATTCCAGAAGAAGACGATGAGCGCGGAGTGATGGATGACTCTGCACCACGCAGGTTACCAAGCGTAACCAAGGTATAGCGACGCGAAAGAAAACAATTGTAATGATTTAATGACTCATGTATATAATAGGCCATAATAATGATAGAACTAGTTGGGTAAACCCGCGAAGGGCGTAACTACGATACCTCTGACAAGGCACAGAAAAGGCGGACATTGTACTTAGAAGAAGACAGCGCAGGAACATATTAGAACGACGGAAGCTTGAAGGTAAGAATTGAAAGTTAGTTGCTGCATTGGCCGTGCCACCCGACTTACCGCGGTTTCAGAGTGACGCGTTTAGCTAAGCACGATGAGAGGCTTTTCTGCACAAGTGATCGAATTGTGCAATAATCACCTCCTGTATCAGGTGACGAAATAAGACTACAGTTGAGTAGCAGCTAGGTTCATGGTCTTATCAGGTTATAACACTTTCTGCGTTTTTGACACCGTGACAGTCGCACTATAAATCAATATATGCGGGGTTCCAGCAGTATTTTGTGTGGCGCTGATTTCTCACTCATATAGACGATACAAGTGATCTTTTGACAATACCTCATTGTAAAACTGTGTATGAGTTCTCCAGTTCTCTAATTATCCCTACTCTTAGAAACATGAAGCCATGATGAAGGCTAGAATTCCTCCAAGTATAGCGTATCGATCATACTGATACTGATCTAATGTTTGAAACTAGCTATAGCCAGCCGCTTTCGCTCATTATTCAGCGTTGCTTTCACTTAAGAATGTGTGACTGGTACATTTCTTAGATTTACCCTCAGGCTGTAGAGCTAGTTACATATCCATGTCTTCAAGCCCTATCAATGCTCTGGTTTGGTGCTCAGAGTTGTACGATATTAGCCATGTTAAGGCAACAATATGAATCATTGTCACAAACCGACTTACTATTCCTTGTGTTAATACTTATTTCTAGTTCTTCGCGTTTGAAAATATCCAAGCGTTGGCTAGGCGGCAAGAACATCTAAAGCTGCTAACACAGCCGTATTTAGTTTCATATTGATACTTAGATATGCCATGTCGTTACCGAGCTTTTGCGAGGAGAGAGAGTCAAAGATTCGAGCCTCTACACGTGACAGAAGTGCCGATGTCTCAGTGATCGTGGCTGCACGGTGCTAACAGCGTCGCTCAGGCATGACATTTCGATCACGTCAGTTACCCTTACTGCATCACATGATATAGATTAGAAGCATTTGGAGCCTGTTTCCATATCATAATGGGACTCTAGAGGTTCCTTTTTCCTAAAAGATTTTTTCTGCTGGCGTCACAGCTCAACCGGTACCACGAGGCCGGTAACGGCTTAATGCGCATTCGGTATTGGACGAGCCTTATCCAGTTCAGGCCGAAGGCCTGGCTTACATCACAGGCGTCACGATTATGCCAGCTTATCAGTGGCCATTTGGCTTTTTGATTGGCTACTGCTAATCGGCAGCTGAACTTTGCGTTAAATGCCGGTTTTTTTTTGGCGTTCCTCTCACAGGTTTCGCACGAATAGCTAGCAGCTAACTTGCTTAATCTCAGCTATGGCTGCGACCGACGTGGAAAATGAACCCGTTGGATCAAAAGATTATGGAGTAAAACAGCGGACAGAATTGGCCGGGAAAACTATGGATGTCAGTAATAGTAGGAGCGTTCGAAAGTGTCGAAAAATTTTTCTACCGAGATACATCGAAGGTTTTGAAGGCATCGTGGTGGGGGCGATTGGGTAGCGCACAATGTGCTCACCAATGGTATAAAAGCTAGAACGAGAAAGCGAATGGCGCACTGTGTCGATTAACACTTCATTTGGTTGTCCTCAGAGTTGTTATTTAGCGGTAAACCCAACAAGTGCAATTTTTCGGTAACATTAACAATGTCTTCTTTTCCACAAGAACCAGAATTTCAACAAGCTTACGAGGAAGTCGTCACTTCCCTACAGGATTCGACTTTGTTCGAGAAGCAACCTAAGTATAAGAAGGTTTTGCCAGTTGTTTCTGTTCCAGAGAGAATCATCCAGTTCAGAGTCGCTTGGGAAAACGATAGCGGAGAACAAGAGGTCGCTACTGGTTACAGAGTCCAGTACAACTCGGCCAAGGGTCCATACAAGGGTGGTCTACGTTTCCACCCAACCGTGAACTTGTCTATTCTAAAGTTTTTGGGTTTCGAACAAATCTTCAAGAATGCTTTGACCGGCCAAGCCCTAGGTGGTGGTAAAGGTGGTCTATGCGTCGACTTGAAAGGCAGATCCAACAACGAAATCAGAAGAATCTGTTACTCTTTCATGAGAGAACTAAGCAGACACATCGGTCAAGACACCGACGTTCCAGCCGGTGACATTGGTGTTGGTGGCCGTGAGGTCGGATACTTGTTTGGTGCTTACAAGTCATACAAGAACTCGTGGGAAGGTGTTTTGACCGGCAAAGGTTTGAACTGGGGTGGTTCTTTGATCAGACCAGAAGCCACTGGTTACGGTTTAGTCTACTACACTCAAGCTATGATCGATTTTGCCACCAGAGGCAAAGAATCCTTTGCTGGAAAGCGCGTTGCCATCTCTGGTTCCGGTAATGTTGCCCAGTACGCCGCTTTGAAGGTTATAGAACTCGGCGGTACTGTTGTTTCTTTATCGGACTCCAAGGGTTCCATCGTTACCAAATCTGGTATCACAGCCGAACAGGTTGACGCCATCATCGGCGCAAAGGTTCAATTCAAGTCTTTGGAACAAATCATTGGTGAATTCTCTGCCTTCTCTTCCAGCCAAGTTAAGTATATTGCTGGTGCCCGTCCATGGACTCACGTTGGTGAAGTCGACGTTGCTTTGCCATGTGCCACCCAAAATGAAGTTTCTGCAGACGAAGCTAAAGCCTTGGTTGCTGCTGGTGTCAAGTTCGTTGCTGAAGGGTCCAACATGGGTTGCACAGCTGAAGCCGCCCACATTTTTGAAGGTGAGCGTGTTGCAAGCAAGTCGGTATCTGTCCCTGCCATCTGGTACGCTCCTGGTAAGGCTTCTAACATGGGTGGTGTCGCCGTGTCTGGTCTAGAAATGGCTCAAAACTCGCAAAGAATGTCTTGGACCAGAGAACAAGTTGACCAAGAACTGAAAAAGATCATGGTTAACTGTTTCAACGACTGTTTGGAAACTGCTCGTGAATACTCTAACGAGAACAATGCTGAGGCATTGCCTTCTTTGATCAAAGGTGCAAACTTGGTGGGCTTCATCAGAGTAGCCGATGCTATGTTTGACCAAGGTGACGTCTTCTAAGTGCTACGTCGGTATACAGGTTATATAATGAGATAAATTAGTTTTGTGGTTCTGATATATGCGTGAAGGGATTGATTATTCCTGAGTTGTTTCTTGTATAAGGGCATGTTTCTAGCTAGAAGACAAGTGTGGAAATGACCGGTCAATTTTTGAGTTTTGGCTTTTTAAATAGAAGACGGATTTTAATGTTTCGTGTCCTAAAAGCGCTATTAAAATAAAATAGTGAACACTTAATCGGGCGCAAAGGTTGTCTACTTCAATTCTTAGCATTCCGGTGAAAAACATTATCATCCAACGCACAACCAATTCATACTATTTCGTGATGTGTCCGCTCCATTCTTAGCACTTATCATCTGTCCGGCTCTTCTGTAATTTAATCTTAGCTTTGAGGCTTTCTACCGACTTCCACGATGCTTTGTAAAATGACAAGAGTTGATCTGAATTACTTTGAACAGCTTTTGGATCTGGACGCTGTCAATACATCGAATGCCGCTGACGACAAATGCTGTAAAAGCATGTACGTGGACGAAGGTATTGAATTGCATATGAGAGATAATTTAGCGTCGGTGATTGATGTTCCCACGGGTGCAATGTTAGTCAGCGCAGATGTGCAAGACACACAAAATCGAGCAAATAACCAATACCACACAGTTTGCCAAAATCAATTACCTAGGTACAATTCTCAAGAACCAGTGACAGGCGCAGATTTAAAAATTGTAAATTTGGAAGAATTCCTTTTCTATGTTTATGCTACTGGACTCATTCCCAAACTTGACACGTAATATACCCCCACCTCAGTTTGAGAACACTCACAACCTTTCTTCCCGAGGTAAGTAAAAATCCGTTGATTCGAAGCGTCTTTATATATTACGGGCAACCTATCTGGCATGGCGAAACCTTCAACTCTACTAAGAACTCGGTGATGAACTTTGATTGATCGTTAAGCTAAGATTTTGGATCACATTGGGCAGATCTAAAACTTTGCTAATGGGGACTGGCTTTGTCGCTCTGCAATTATTGAGCATTCCAGAAAAAAATCAATTCACTAGAACTGCGGATGTACGCATTTGGCATTTGTCGAAAGCACTTTAATTATTCGAGATGCGTAGTAGGATACGAATTCAGTAGATTCGTCTGTCATTAACTTCAGGGCCCCTAATGTAGCAGACAATCATGCTTTAGCCCTACAAAAGAATGTTCATCGAGCGGTTTGTCTTTCAACATTCGATCTCAATTCTATTTGCAAATGATCTTCTTTCCCACTTGCTAAATCCATACATCTTTACCGAAGGTCTCGTTTTAGCTTTAAGGTGCCTTCTTCATAGCCTTGAAGGTTACTACCTATGGATAAGTAGCAAGAGTTAACCTTGGAGCCTTCTGAATCTTTGCCAAACTAACTTATGTAGCGAGGATGCGTGGGCCGTTAAATTCAAAGGTACTAAAAATGCGATACAGCTTCGAAACATCCGCTCATAATACCAGACGCCCAGTCTAATCAAACAAAGGGATGATGTGCAACTCTTCTAATTGCAAGTTGATCTCCTTGGTTGGTTTACTCACTATTAGAGTCTGCGAACTATTTGCTCCGAAGATTATCAACTATGAGAGCTTCCAAATCGCCAGCACACAACCCAAAAGTGTATCGAAGAATTAATTTGCTTATTGAGAAAACCACCGTCACATACCCGATATGGGACATTTTGCTTCGATTGCAGGCGCTTTATTAAGGACTGGAAGATCGGCTGTACATTGTGGAAAGAATTCAACATATCGCGGAACACGCCCACAGTAATTGTTGAACAAAAGTGAGCATCTTTCTGCATTGTCTATAGAATAGCCACGATGGGCTGAGGTTCTTGTTGGTCGTGAAAAGCTTGCGCGTCGATTTATAATAACTTCGAGAAGTTTTTACGGAGATTCAACAACCGAGGAATGTTTGGCAAAGACAGCAATAGACTCCTGACATTACCATTGTTAATATCCAAAGACATAAGGTGATGCAGAGTACTATTCGGAGACCTGCGTTTACACTTTCATTCTACAACGAAGTAAGTTAACCGCAATAGATATTGCAGAGGACACCGCTGGATCACGTGCAACAGCTCGACATAAAAATTTATGACCGATGAGCTTGTCTGCGGTTCGCACAACAAGTCGTGAGGTGTCCACAGATTAATTAGCTAAAGCGTTTAAGATGGTCAAAAAGGGTTCTAAACATTCTAGAGCTGCTCGTAGGCTGGAAGCTTCTGATACTGAAGCACAAACGCTAGCCCAACTTCCCCGTGCTCAGAATTTGGACCTCACCAATAAGCTCATAAGAACGGCCTCCAAGAATGAACAGCTTCTGGAGGCTAAGATGAAGAAGAGGGACAAGTCGGGAAATAAGGTAGGAAAAAACACCGCGAGGAAAAGTGCTTTGGAAAATTTGGACGGTGAAAGAGTTGCCAGAGCGCTGAATATTTCGAGCAGATTGGATGGGAAAGTGGAAAAGGCCAAATCTAGAGCCAAATACGTACAGGGAGCTCGGAAAGCCGGTTGGGAGAGCACAAACGAAAGCATAAGGAAGGGTCTTGCAAAACTCACAGGTAAAAACCACCCGAGCTCAGAAAAGAGCAAAGACAACAAATTTCAAGACGCAGAAGAAATATCTATCGAAGAAAAAGGACGTGAGCAAGAGCTCGAGCAGTCGCAGCTATCTCACCGTGAAAAAACGAATGTTTTTGGGCTCCTAACGGACGATGTAGAGGCTTAGGCTGCAGTGGAACGTAGGAAGCACGTGCTGCACCACTTTACTTTAGACGAGAGTTCCCCGACGCCCGTTTGTTATCTATCCATAATTTAGTCTAGCTTTTGCAAGTCAGAGGCTGGCATAGCGACTACTACGTGTTGGACTTTGTATATTAGGCAGGAATCTTTTGAATGGCATGATAATTCAATGAAATCTGAACTGGGAATATTCCATGAGTGTGATTCAGCTCAGATGAAACGCTGAAGAGCCATCCTCAGTTGTCGTTTTCACAATATCAACATTTATTAAGCTTAGAATTTTGTAGTGTGAAAGATCGAACTTGCACCTATCTGCGCAAGATATTACCTTTACAACCTATATCTCCCAAGAATGAAGTGATGGGTGCAATCCTTGAATCCAGTAAACCTTGAGTTGAGCAATTTTTGGGCTATTGTTTGTTTTCGGAATAAAATTTATCTAATTGCGATGAAGAAAGTTCAAGGTCTTGATTACACTTTCTCAAGGGATAAATATTTGCCAAAAAGTTAAAGTCCCTAATGAATAACGAGAAAGCGCCAGGGTTGTTCCAAAAATTGGCAGGAGTACTTGCTTCACAGTTTATGTTGCTAGACGATCTTGTGAAGGGGCTGGTTTTTGGCGTAGCAGCCGTTATTGTGGTGGTTCTCACCGCGATCTTCCTTATCAAAATCATGTTAATGAGTCAAGAGAGTCGCAAACCAGAAACTGAAGCCTCAGGGGAAGGTAAAGGTAAGCTTTCCAGTGCAAAATCTACCTCGATTGCTAGTCCAGCCGAGGAAAAGGATCTTCACGCACATCTATTGTCGAGAAAAGTGATTCCACTCAAATCCAGCGGAGAGTATGAAGAAGAAATGGAGATTTCGGTAATGGAGGAGGACTAGAGAATAGGAATACCTCGCCCTGTTACTTGGCAATTGTTATCTCATAAGGAAAGCATATTTGATGATATTTTTAGCATCCAGTGACATACATACATGTTGTAATTTCGAAGGGTTACAAAATGTACGTAAGAGACAAAAAAACCTTTAACGCAAGTAAACTACAATACGTCCTTTCATAGCATTAACGCATCGCATTAGCGAGAGTGTCGTCCAATATTCCTGAGCTTTGGCTACCCCGCGTTTATTTCATAGACTGATAGGGAGACACGTCAAATGTGACCACCTTGCTATATATAAAAAATTGAACTAGATGTGAAGGGAAGCCTGCACGCGCACTTGTCCAACCTTACCGACCAAACCCACATGACCAGCCATGCTAATCACATCTTTGTGAGATAATTCAGTGGTTAGTGGCCTTATGATGCTGGAAGTTGTGACATAGTCAAAATGCAATCGGTCTTCAGCAACTGGACGTAATGCGGAGAGGGTTTTCTAAGTGATCTAAGTACGGTAATGTGTACAAGGCTAGTACGATCGAAAGAGTGTCAGAATAGCCACTAAATCAACTGGGAATAGTATTCGTAGCTTCGAGGAAATGGCAGTACCAGCAGTTGAGGACCGTGGTTCTCTCAAAATATCAAATCGTGATCGGGAGGTATGAACTAATAGAAATTGGTTCAGCCAGTGCTCGTGGAGAGTCACAAAATGAAGGGCATCGCAATCAAACACTTGTCAAGGGAGAATAAACTTAAGCATACTTGTAACGTCTGAAAAAACATCTTCTTGTACTGTTATGGATTCTGTCAGGAATCCGCACCCAACTTATGACTAGATCCTTCAATGGAGAAGCTATCAATTGACAATTTATTGCGCGTGAAGCCAATATCGATGGTCTTTAACCTCCGTATGCTCATCATTAATTATTGTCGTCGTTGACCAGTTCATCATTGTTCACAAATTATCAAAGCGGTGGCTATGTTTCAAGACAGCTATTGCTGCTAGCACAACCAGGTTTAGTTCCTTATTCATCCTCCACTTACGCAGCGAGTGAAATAGGCGTTATCTTGACGCTGGTAAGCTATCTCATTGCTGAATCTTTGCAACGGCGTAAGCCACCTCATTACTGCGTAGTACAACACTGCTAAGTGTACTACCTCTGTTACATTTCCTAACTGGCAAATGTGCCTAAGATTCTCTAAGACAAAGTGTGTTAAATGTCATTGTTACATAAAAAAGAGACGAGGAAGAATTATACAATGGTGGTTACTTGTTTGAACCACGCTTAGAATGAACCTCTCCTCCCTTCGCCTCTTCTGGGCAAAGAATATTTAATTTGAGTGTAAGCTGAAATTGCCTTTCCTCGCCTACGGTCTCCCCGCTAAACTTAGCTTCACGCGTACTGCCTTAACTTGGGTATAGTTATCCAAGGCTTCAGCTCCCATTTCTCTCCCAATGCCAGAAGCGTTGAAACCACCAAATGGTACAGCGTGATGAAAGTCATTATAAGTGTTGACCCATACGGTACCTGCGTTGACCTTAGTGGAAACCTCAACGGCCTTGTTGATGTTGGTGGTGTGGACACCTGCGGCTAATCCGTACTCGGAATCATTAGCCATTTCAATCAATTGGTCCATGGTCTTAAACTTACTAACAGTGATAACAGGTCCAAAAATCTCTTCCTTCACAATACGCATGTCTTCTGTAACATCCCCGAAAATAGTTGGCTTAATGAAATAACCCTTGTTGCCAATTCTCTCACCACCGGTGACTAAGGTAGCACCTTCTTCTTTACCGATGTCTACGTACTTTAAAATCTTGCTGAGTTGCATTTGCGAAGTCTGTGCACCCTGGAAGGTAGATTCATCGAACGGATCTCCTACCTTAAGACCCTCTGCAGCTACCTTAAGCTCATCCAAAAGTTGGTCGTATACTGATTCCTCCACGTAAAGTCTTGAACCTGCTGAGCATACTTCACCACTGTTGTAATAAATGCCAAGGAGGACGCTCTGAACGGCTTCCTTCAGATCAGCGTCGGCAAAGACGATATTAGGTGATTTACCACCGAGTTCCAAAGTAACTTTTTTCAAATTGTAACCAGCGTTTTGATAAATATGACGACCTGTTGCAGTAGAGCCGGTAAATGCAATCTTCTTGACTTTTGGGTGGGTGGTTAAGGCTTCGCCAATGATCTTACCAAATCCAGAGACAATGTTCACGACACCAGGTGGGAAACCAGCTTTGGGCACAAATTGGGAAACGTATAGGGCAGATAAAGGAGTGGATTCGGCAGTTTTGAGGACGACGGTGTTACCAGTGGCCAACGCAGGACCGATTTTCCACGCCCACATCAGAAGAGGGAAGTTCCAGGGAATAATTTGTCCACATACGCCAAGCGGTTGCCTTAACGTGTACGACATGTGGGTAGATCCCGTATTGATCATACGACCGTCAATTTTGTCGCACCAGCCAGCACAAGACCGTAGGTAGTTGATCACCAGTTGCACATCAGCACGAGAGTTGACGATGGCTTTGCCATTATCTAGCGTTTCGATGGATGCAACAATGTCTTTGTGCTCCTCAATGTATCCTGCAAGCTTGTTGAGGGCATTGGCACGAACCATTGGCTCGGCTTGTGACCAAACCCCACTTTTGAATGCCGCATCAGCCGCAGCAATCGCTTCCTCAACATCATCCTCACGTGCCTCGTAGACGTGGGTAATTTCCTCCTCGGTGGCGGGGCTGATCACTTCAAACGTCTTACCTTGTTTGGCCCTGACAAATTTGTTATTGATGAACAGCCCTGTGGGTTGTTCATATTCGATTCCGTTAGGGATCTTAACTGGTACACGCAGCGGGAGCTGGGCATAGCATCTTATGGCCAATCCGCTTTTAGTCGCGGGCATTGCTACTTTCAGCAACGTTCTTGAGAACATTGTTGGAATTGGTCGTGTTATAATGTGTAGTTATTATTGGACGATGAGCTTCGTAAAGTCTTTGGTCTTTCTTTTGCCGAAAGGAAAGATCCGTCGCTGACTTCTTAACTACTTCTTTCGCTGTCCCCCTTTTATAGTCAATTTACCAGCTTGACACAAAAAACGGGGATGATCGTTGTTAACGATACACGACACCCCTAATTATGCAGTTATCGGAAATTCAAATTTGTCCACTAACCCACTTATCTTGCTGGTTATTTGGAAACAAATTTTCTCTACTACTTAACAGCTTTTCTTACTCACAAGGCTTCGCTTTAGCTTCTCTACTCTAGATGCTAAGTAACAAGTCCATCTCTTGTTTGTTTCCTCGAACCCCCTCCTCATCGTTTTATATAGTTTCCTAGTAATAAAGGAGGCCTTGATAAAACTCAGCAAAATGATACTACCGGATGGGTACTCCGTCGAGGAGTTCGTCCGCCAACTTTTCCTTCCTCCGTTTCGGACTTGCCATTGGACAAAGGTCAGACAGGCCTTTTGTCATTGTTATTTAGAGAGCTATGCAAGGCTGTGTGTGATAAGTGCTGACTTGTGAGCGGTCATTGCACATCCGCTTGTAGTAGTGGTCATACTAATTAACGTAATAGTGACTCTTTCCCCACATTTGTCCGTTCAAACTCTTACATTTCCTTCCATTCCGTGTGAGCCGCACGCCTACGAGTTAGCAGAAGCACAACAGAAGAGTAGATGACGTCGTACCGTATAGCAAGATGGTTGTCAGACGGAGGCAGGACAGGAAGCAAAAAAATTATATACAGGTAGTAGGGACAACGTTACAATACTGCTTATTACCGCAATTAGGCCGAAGACAGTATACCTTGGTAAGTAGTCTTGGCACCCCATCATATAATCGGGAAACTTCGAAGCAATGGGAGCTGGAGATAGCAGCTATTCCAAGCTCTTTGCTGCCATAAATGATGTCGTTTCAAGCAGAAAGTGGCATCGTTTGCGTAGCTGAGAGCGTCAACTACCGTGATAGAAATGGCTTCGGAAAAGACAACAATTATCGACTGGGGTACCAATAATACAAAGTATCATGCAATTGACGAGAGAACTTGAATAAGATGTAGGGCTCTATTCTAAAAACTGAAATTGTTCGTCAAATAATCATTTTTTACTTCTAATGTCTCGCTATGTATACCCATGGATTACACTTACCAACATATCATAAATCCCAATTACAATAATATTTAAGATAATTTCATTACAGCTTAAATGTAAAAATGTCAACGATAAACTAGTAGATGAAAATGCTTACGCCCTGCCCTATAAGACTAAGGACCGAGTTTTCAATTGTTCCCTTGGCCGCTATTACTATGGCCGCTACCACTTTTCATAGGAAAAACTTTCTGAGACTGGGTAACGCCAGTGCCATAGCTTCCGTCATTGCTCTTCGGTCCATATCACTTTGGACTTGCGATAATGGGTTCTTGCGGACGTCCAGCACCTGCAGGTTCCCTGGCAATCTTTCCACCAACCTGGTGAAACTTTTGAGATCGTTTTCAGATAGCACTAAAGTCTGTAAACCCGTACATCGCGTAGCCAGTTGAACAGGTAATTCTTCGATGCATGTGCGTGTCAATTGAAGCCTGCGAAGCATGAGTGGCAAGCTGTCCCAATGTAGAGATTCTGAAGATGTGGCCACAAGTTCTAGATGTTCTAGGGTCTCTGGCAGGTGCTGTACCTGCAAGCTTTCGCCGTTTGCTCGCAAGATGCGAAGATGAGGAAAATACCCTAACGACCGCAGAGCAGTACAGCCTAGCGCACACAAAACTCTTAAACTGTGGCTAGTGTTACCTTCGAGCGACTCTAATGGATTGCCGTCCAGCTTCAACACTTTGAGACTTTTCAGCAAGTGCAAATTTTTAATAGCTGTAATTTTGTTACCGCCGAGATCTAGCTCGCGAACGTATGAGAGAAAATTGGGTCTATTAGAATCGAGTGAAACCAGCTCTGCAAAATCCAGCGGCCCGATGAGTTGGTTTCTAGCCAAGTTCAACGTCTCTATCCTCGCTCGTGACTCAGAAAGGCCTTGAAGCGATGTTATACTATTTTTGGAAAGGTCCACGTTGCGCAGATGAAGACAACCTGCTAGAAGAAATAAGTTAGTGGACAACAGATTGTGGGACATATCTAGATCTTCCAAATGTTCGAGATTATCCAGCTGACAGTAAGAGCCGATTCGATTGAAGGCACAACATAACTTTACTAGGCGGCCTGGAGCTCCCTGCAGCGAGTTTAACTTGTTGTGCGAAACGTCGAGATCCAAAATCTGTGGTGTCATTTCTGCGAGACCCACTAAGCTATCAAGCCGTTTGTTTTTCAACGACAAGTCGGTGATGCGTTCCCAAACTTCTTTCCGCGGTATAGTATCCACCAAAACAGAGACGACAGCACTTCTTGCAATTCGAAATGATGTATCTAACCCGGACACACTTGTAACATTGTCCACAAGGTTATGCGTCGTGTCCGCAGGTAGGGTAGAGGAGGTACCTAACGTAGCAGTGCTTTTACCTGTCCTAGATATGCTTTGAGAAATATCAGAAGTGTCACGAGTCATAAACTTTTGATCAAGCTTAGGAGTAGATAACGGGGTGTCATCCATCATGGATTGTTCAGGCCTGGTACGCGGCAGTTTGAAAGATACGATCTTGCCTTGAGAAGAATCATCTTGCGCGCCGCTTGTAGAGACGTCACCAGTGCCGGACGGTTGATCCCACACTCCCTCCTTGTAGTTGAAAACCATACCTGCGTCCTCCGGTGTAATCAGCTTCAAAGGTTGTCGAGGGGACACTCGCTGGGGGTTTGACAGACCATTGGACATTGGTTTCGGAGGCTCCGATCCACGTTGACGCATACTAGGGGAAAGAGATGGATTGAAGGACTCATAAGACGAGCTGGATGCTGTTGAACCGGTGGTATCGTATTCTTCAGAATTTGGCCTTCTGGGCTTATCTTCTTGTTCCTGCGTGAAAAAATTCGATCTCTGGTGGCGTAACACATTGTTAAAAACTCCGAGGGCTTCCCTGGCCGGATCTACGTCTGCCTCAAAGACAGAATCCCGTTCTTGGACAACACTACTTTCCGAATCCACGTTTTGTGGTCTGGACCCACGATTTTTGAACGTGTTAGTTGGAATGAGAGAAATATCACTAAGTGATGATGTGACCACTAGGTTATTCCTCGTATCAACCCCTTTGGCAGCTCTTTTCGGCGTATCTTGGCGTTCCACTTGCTCTTGCATGTATTGCTTCCATTGTGGTGGTTCCTCGTTTTCACTGTTGCTCCCATGCTGTTGGACGGTACCATAATTTACCGACCAGTTTCCAAGCTTACCGACGTAGCTTTTGCCACTTGGAATGCCTTGAACCTCTGAGTTAAACTCTGAATCCCGAAATTCATCATTTTTAACATATGGCTTGAATTTAGGCGAACTTATGTGAAATTTGACCAAACTTTCACTCAGTTGGCGTGATGGCGAAGATTCAGCCGACATAAAAATGCTCACAGCTCTCAATTGATTAGGTAGCCGGTGTAATACAGTGTCTTACACCTCTTTCCGTTTTCGATGCATTAGATCTACTATTGTGTATGTATTTCAATGTTTATTTTTCTCGAACTGCAGTTTGTACCGCCATAACTAAGCAGGATCTGTTGATAGTTAGGTACGGTGTCTTAGAATAGATAGAAAAGCTAATTAAGAGATCAGGTGGTCGAGTGGTTGAAGTGCTTTGGAGACATGCCAGTTGCTTGTTAAACTGAATGAGCGAAGGCAGAGGGAGGAGGAGAAAGACTCTAGAGTAACCATCGAATGGTGGAAATCAGAATAATGCTCCTCCATTTTCCACCATGAAGCATTATGGTAGAGAAATACCATAGATCTGAGACAGAATACGCAAATTGACAATAAAATGAGAGCTCGAGCCGATACTAGCAAAGAGCACAAGCATTCAGGGATGTTATTATGATGGTTTACACTTTCTTTGATTATGAGTGTGTAATGCAAGCAAACTTAAGGGTGCGGAGAAGGCGCAGCGAACATTCTATGTCTCTTAACTTAGATTCTTTTGCGGTAGGCCGTAGCACCTTTCCAACCTCTGAAAGTGAATATTGTGGGAAAAGTATATAAAATATTGAGCCATTCGCCAATAAAACTAATAGCATTCTTCGGAGAAGTTCTGTCGCATGCCGCACAGTTGATCCAGTTCGAAACAGCGCAAAAGAGCGTATTATGCGTGGTTTTAAGGATCTTAAGCTAATGAGTTCACACCTCTTACTTGCGATGTTTTCGGGAAGATACTTCATCATCGAGAAATTAGGCAACTTCGCACAATCGCTTGCATTGTGAGTCTTGGAATCGCCGTTACGTCAACTCAAAAATAAAGGATACAGAGGTCTGAAGTTCTAAATGATTGCTCGAATGCACTAATGTCCTAGGTCTTCCAGTAATCATCAAGAAGGTACAAATCTGCCGCTCAGTGATCTACAGTGACATCAAACCGCGTAAAACAACAGGTTAAAGTTAAAAAAGAAAATCACGTTGAACGTTAACATTGAAGCCAACTAACTTCCTCTGAGCTCTTCACCCCTAAAAACTCAAGCTTTCGTTTGCTACTCTGATCAGTAGTATTATTCGCACCAGAAGAAATGTGTGTACTGCAGAAGACAGATCTGGCGAAGAAGAGGCGTTTATGTTCCCGAATTCCACTATAATGTCATTTAAGATATCCTTTACATCCCAAAAAAAAGAAAATCACCAGCAAAAAATGGACCACGCTTCTAGATACATTCACTGAAGTTCTCCGCTCAAGATTCAGGCCATCTATCTCATATTCGCCTATTTACTGCCCATCAATACAGCTCTACTCTTAAGCGGATTTCGCTGCCCTTGGGGATTACCCGACATTCACGAATATTTCATGAAATAAACACAAGGAATCTTTAAACAACATACATAATATAGCGTCTGGTCACACAAATTGTTACGAAGCACAGCGCCAGAAGGTCGAACAGGTCTCCAAAAGAACCTAGAACCGTTAATTGTAGCCATGGAGTCGAATATCGAGGAGGAAGCTTTTTTCCGAGTGATTTCTGAGAATATGAAGTTCGCATTTACTAGCCCAGTACCAACTACCACTCAATTCCCAACTCCATACTCGCAACAGCAGCAGCAGCAACAACAGCAATTACAGCTACAACAACAGCAACAACAGCAACAACAGCAAATACAGAAGCAACAGCAACGATTACCACAGTTCAGTAATGGCCGCGGATCGACCGGTTCGGACGACAAACAGACTGAATCTCAAGCCGAAAACCAGTCAATGGTAGAGAACAGCTTTCTCCCTGGAGGACATGGAGCGGCGAAACTCAGCGATATTAATATGCAACCATCGTCCGTTTTGCAATTGGGCAACGAATTCGTACTCACGTCTCCAGAGCAGTTTAACGAGTTTCTATTTGAATCCCCGGCGGGGTTTAATTTGTGGCATCGTACTCCTGCAAAGACTCCACTCAGGTTTTTCAATGGCTCTGGTGGAGCGGATTCCAGTGACCAACCAGATGAGGCTAATAATATGCATCATCCCCAAAATACCGCTACGCCGCTGAGAAGCATTGACGCTAACGTTATGTTCAATTCAAGGGACAAAAAGGCACCAGCTTCTTCATCGTCCCCATCCAAAAGATATTTGTCTCTCACACCTTACGGGAAGCGAATCCTTTCTGATATGGGGACACCTTATGCGAAGTTACTGGCGTCATCCAATAGCGCCCTGGTGGACTTCCAAAGGGCGCGTAAAGATATTACACGAACCACGCCCAAATTTCAAAAGATCAAAACGCCCAATCTTTCCAAGAGAAAGCATGGCCAAGCGAGCATGTTCCCAATGTCGCCCAATCGTGGCAGGAATTCTGGAAACGGCCGTCTTAGCCGACGCACTCTGGCTGCCGCAGAGGCACAACAAGACAATATCCCTGATGCCGATCGCGACGACCAGGAGATTTCAGGTGCGGAAGAGTGCGGTTCCTCTCCTACAACAATCCAACTCAACTCTTCTGTCACCAAATCAACACGAAATAAACTCGGCTTCATAGGCCCGCAATCGTCGCTGCCATTACAGAATAATCGATCGAATGCAGACGAACGGAATAACATTGATCATCGACTTTTCGAGATGGGCAAGCTGCCGCTATCGCCAACCCCAAAGCCTGCCAGCTGCAATAGTATGGATGTTACACAGATAAAAATTCCAGAACTGCCGAAAATGGGCTCTTTCAAGAGCGATACATGTCCCAACTCATTGCCGAATACTGCAAAGAAGGTAACACGCAAACAACCAAAGTTCCAGATCATCGTCACGAATGCCAACACCTTCAATTCGACACGAGGTACGGTAATGGGAGGCGAGCCGGGGGCCAAAAGGCGTAAACCAGGACTGAAACGTTCACAATCGGAGATAGTTTCCACAAACGATCCATCTGATGGGAGTAGCGGTACCAAGCGGAAGAACAAAAAGCAGAGGGCATCTCAGGTCAAGAGTTTTACGATCAACAATCAGAGTGCGTACCCAAGCTCTCAGTAAGGTAACAATTTTAGGAATAGGAATCTATTTAGGACTAGGGATAATAAAAATAACAAACGGTTAGAATCTCGTGGCATCATAGTGAATGCCCACCTCTTGTAAAAGAAACGCCTAATGGGAAGTGCACTTTATCCTAAAGAGTACCGCATTCGCTTTTCAGTGCATCTAATGGCTAATCACACCCCAGAATTTAGAGGTAAACCTAAAATCGGGTTAAAGAGCTAAAATCTCAACTTAGGTCTGTAGAAATCCAAGGTGTCGACCGTAGCACTAGCATTTCTTTCCGCAACCATGATTCGCATACTTTGCGATATGAAGTTTCAGCGAAAACAAATTCGGAAGACTATTCAACGAGTTCGTTGGGGGAGAATCCTGTGAGGCGTTGCAGGAAATGTCCCACACAATTGATCCGTCGCTCAATATATAAAAAACCCTAACAGCATAAACGATCCAACAGCAAATAACCTGGGAGTGAAAGGCTTATTGAGCTAATTCACATTCCCTACTGAATGGAAGGCAGCGACCTCACCTTGCGTACGGTTGGTCAGATCAAATATCATCATTGCAAGATTGTCACCTGACATAGCATTTATACGGTATGAATTTGAATATCGCAGTTCGATTCGAGCTTCCATAGTTCAAGGACCCCTACAAACAAAGCAGTGGAAGATTCAGCCCTTATTCCTAGCTCGAAGTATACCTTCGAAAAGAGCTTGAATGCCTTCTAGGATGCCAAGCGCTATGAATTCTTCGGACAACAGTCAGACTTCGATAAACGCAATGAGCAATGGACCTGCAAGTGGCCAAATGGGACACTTTAACGTTCCTAACTGGAGCATTCACTCCTACACACATCAATATCAGGCCATTCCGTATATGAACAATTACGTATCTGGTATGCGAAACGAGTTAATGAATATTCCAACAGAGCGGCGCAAAGCAGATAATGAACGTACGTTGATGACGTACTACACATCAAAGCTTTACGTTGCTCGTCAGGATAGTGTCATCAGTAGCTCCTCTGATCCTTCTGTTACGAGCGATAACTCTAAGAAGAGTCTGCGCATGAAACACGCGATCAAGGCTTCTCATCGAAACTTTAACGAATATAAAACACCACTTCGTGGCTCTAGTGATGAGTCCAAGTATACACCAGAAGTTTTTTCCAAGGGTTACATGAACTATTGTTCCAAGCTACCTATACCGAGCCTTGAAAACACGCAGTTAATCAAGCGACACAATATGTGGATACCAATCATGAGATGGGACATCTTCGGAAAAGGCGCGAAGAAGGAGGGGCCATCGTTGTCCCACAACGATGACGAGGCCGCTTTCAATGCTTTGTCCTTACATACAAATGTATCGATTTGCCGTGCCGCTGAAATTGGAAGTCGAAACACGTTTGTGGGATCAACTACTATCCCCCCACTCTTTGGAGAAATTAAGCTTCCGCCATTTGCTTACCAGTGTACCGTAGATCTAGGAGATAAAATTTACACTCTTGGAGGGCTCACTCCTTCATATTACTATACTGATGAGATGCCAGATCTAAGCTCTTACCATGTTGATGGCGTCCCGAATTTGCCTCCACCACTTTTGGATTCAATCGTCAATAATCCAAGCATGGTGAACAACCACGACCTTTACGTCATATCATCCGCTTCTTCCAGGGTACTAAAGCCTGCTTTAACTGGCCAAGTTCCTCCTTCTCTACTCTGCATGACAGGTTCGGCTCTTACAAAGCGCCATATTTTTTATTATGGGGGTTTTGAAATCAAAACAGAAACCATGATCGATGAAACGACAGGTAAGTTTTACTTAAGGAAGAATGCGTTTCTCAATAACCGAGCATACATTTTGGACGTGGTCACTTTCAAATTTACCAAAGTCGAACTGGTCGCACAACCTACGGAATTCAACTCGTATCCAACCATAGTCCCTCGGTTTGGCCATTCTCAGGTCTCCGTAAAAATCAATTCAACTGCTAAATGTGCCTTCTGTGCCGCTACAGTGAACCCAGAGAACAGGGCTGAAGATCTGAAGCGTGATGCCGAATCACCTTCGTCTCCTTTGTCACAGCCTCTGGATATGAGGTCACAGTCTGAAAGCTCTTTCTGGACTGAAAAGAATGTTAGCAACAAGGCCTCTCCCTCTACGAGCTTAGGAGTTTACACAATTCTAGTAATGAGTGGGTACCGACAGGATCAAGACGATGACTATGAAACCCTTAACGACCTTTGGAAAATAGAGGTGACGGTACGTGCACGAGGTAAAAGAAATTATTTTAAGTTTGCTGACACGGCACTAGCTACACCCTTTCCAAAATTGCCAGAGGATACAGAGGGCGAAACGTGGCCTGCCCGAAGAGCATTCCAGGCGTGTGAGATCTACAATACAGAGCTGCTGAAGATGCGCTCTTCGGAGTCCAAATTATTGGAAAACCTAAAAGCTAACTTCCACATCGAACGTGGTATTCTTTCCCCGACGAGTCTGAACGAAAAGCCGCCAAACCAAACGAATAGGAACGACACATACGAGCATCATCAACATCATCATCATCACCACCCTTTTACAGGGTCGAATGATACAGGTTGCCTTCCGACATTGTCCAACCAAAAGCATAATCAAGGTCCTCAAGGCATTTCTAAAACACTGGTCATACATGGTGGTTCTAACAAGGACTTTGTTTATGGTGATTTATGGTGGTTTGACCTCGACTCGGAATCATGGACGCGAGTGCAGACTTACAGTGAAGGTCCGAATGGCAAGAAGGATCGGAAAGAGATTGATCTAACCCTTGTTGGGCACAAATTAGTACAGGCCTCTTCTAACGCCATACTTTTGGGCGGTTTCACTCAAGATGATATCAAAAAGCATTGGGCAAACAAGGATACTTTAAATTTCAGGAGGTTTGGTACTTTAACGTCGTCTCCTGCAAGTCTATATATGTTAGATTTGACTTCTTTGGTCTTTGAGCCGTTCTGCATGGGTGACGAGCGCCGCCTCAAGGATAATGACACGGATGTTCGCTGGCACGAGATTCTGCGGATGGTCTCGACATGTGCTGTCCATAAGAATGGGTTCTTGCATCTTGTGGGTGGGGTGTTGTGCAATTCTCAGAAAATGGAAGAGCTTTACTTGCGTGGCACTTTTACTACTTGTATTTTGCCTGTCATGACAACACCGCAAGCTGTCATTATTTGACCATCGGGACTTCGAGATGATATTTTCCAAAATTTTTTATTAATTTTTGCTTCATCTTAACAAGGGAGCGGTGGATGATTCGGTTATTGGTTGTATCCGCATTAGCAGGAGTATAACACGAAATCATGCCATGTGTCCGAGTCAAGGTATCAACATGCTGTGCTCTAATACATGACACCTCTATTTTGAGATTCCATCGATAGGCTGCGACTGTACGTTCAAAAAGATTTGAGCGCTTGGGGTTTGTGACAAATTTAAGGTTTCCACGCTAAAGCGTTGTTCAAGACAAGTACTCAAAGTTGACAGTATAGTACTCATGATCGGGAAAAAAATTTGAAGGTTAGTCGTGGTCAACAATCAAAATTTTTTGAAAAGAAGGACGAACTTCAGTCGCACAAGTCAGGGAAAGTGGAGGAGTCCTGTGGCTATTCAAGACATTAATCCTTCGTAGGTGTAATTCTCTACTTTATACCGTCAACTTTGGAGCGAGATAACACCGACTTGCGCTCATTATCATCGTGATACACCTTTTTTCCGGAATTACAAATTTGAGTCATGATAAGTGCCGAAAGGCGTGCATCGATGGCAGAACGTCGTCCATCGACATTGAATCGCTCGTCATTTAGCGCAGAGCGCAAGGGTTCAGCTACGGTAGTTCCGCATTTGGCAGGTATCGAAGACCCATTGCCGGAAAGAACTCCCGAGAAAGTCGACGTTGTGTTGGTAGGAACGGGGCTTGTCGAAAGTATTTTAGCTGCAGCACTTTCGTGGCAGGGTTCCAGTGTATTGCAAATTGACTCTAACTCGTACTATGGCGACACATCAGCAACTCTAACCATCGACCAACTGAAGCAGTGGGTCCAGGATGTTAATCAGGGCACGTTGAAATGCTATGAGAATGCCAAACTGCATATATCCAGTCTTATTGGTAGGGGAATGTACAAATCACGGGAATTTGGTATCGATTTGTCGCCCAAGATTCTTTTCGCCAAATCTGACCTCTTATCAATTTTATTGAAATCTCGCGTGCACCAATACCTTGAGTTTCAGTCCCTTTCAAACTTCCACACATACGAAAACGATTCTTTCGAAAGGCTCACCAACACCAAGCAAGAAATTTTCACAAATCCCTCACTCCCGCTGATGACCAAACGGAACCTTATGAGGTTCATAAAATTCGTTTTGGACTGGGATAATCAACCCGAGGTATGGAATGCGTATAGGGACAAACCTGTGGCTTCATTCTTAGTGGAAAAGTTCAAGCTGGAGAGGGCACAAGTTTCAGAGCTCATTTTTTCCATCGGGTTGTGCTACAATATCGATGTGAAGACTCCTGAGGCGTTACAAAGAATACGCCGCTACTTGACGAGTTTTGATGTATACGGTCCTTTTCCAGTTCTCTATTCGAAGTATGGAGGTGCTGGAGAGCTTTCACAAGGATTCTGCCGATCTGCAGCTGTTGCCGGAGCTACTTATAAACTGAATGAAACTATGGTATCTTACAATCCGGATTCGAAGATCGCTGTTTTTGGTGATGGATCAAAGGTAAGTGTAACGGAAAAAGTCGTCATAGCACCTACACAGTGTCCAGAAAACAGTCGAAATGTTCCCCCGCAAAAGTATGAAGTGCAGAGATTGACTTGTGTGGTAGATAAGTCATGTTCAGAGTGGTTTGGAGAGGGAGAATACGCTGCAGTAGTGGTATTTCCACCAAATTCCTTAAAATCTGACAATCGCCAAGCAGTGCAAGCGCTGATATTGGGCGCTGGTAGCGACGTGTGCCCACAGGGCACATCAGTTTGGTATTTGACTTCGACTGAAAGCGGTCTCAGGGGTGAAATGGATCTGGATGCGGCACTGGGTGCCCTGGAAGAAAGTATAATGCGTGAGTCTTCTGCAGACATAGAAAATGACGACGGTATTGTTCAAATTGACAACAGTGGTCATCTGACTTTAAATTCAGTGAAACTGGGTCAGTCGTTCAAGGAGTATTCACCAAGAGAGAAACTACAGATACTTGTAAAGCTTTACTATAAGCAATTCACCTCGACGCCTCCTTTCGAAGTAGTAGATCCATCGATCTTCGATATCAATGAAACGACGAAAGAGAAACTAGTTCCGGGAGCAAGCGATAATGGCGTTCTGTATACACCGCTTCCTTCAGCTGAAGTTTCTTACGATGAAGCCATCACAGCTGCACGCATGTTGTTCCAAAGGATTGTAGGCAGCGACGATGATTTTTTCGATCTGGATTTCGAAGACGAGGATGAAAATGATCAGATGAACGAATCTGCTGTCATTGACGATGATGAGGATGACAAGATGAACATGACGCTGGATGCCGAGATGAGCGTGGAACCCGTAGAATTCGCAGGCGAAATGGAAATATGACTAAATTTGGGAAAATATCAAATAGCGACGTGTAATAATTAAGCGATACAGAAAATAAGACCGTTAACAATTAGCGGACAATCATTTAGATTCGATGGGTACTAACAGGTTAATTCTTTTTGGGATTGTTAGTGGATCAACATCTTGTAGGAAGAACATGAAAATCTCCTACGTCGAAGCTATACCTCAGAAAGGCTATGCGACTTCCAATATTCCTTATGGACCATCCATTGATCTATATATGCTCTACCTTCGGCTAATGAAATTCCTCGCACCCGGCGCGTCATAACAGTCAACTTTCAAGACAACTCTATATTTATCTCCACTCGGATGCCGTTGAAATGTGACCTATGTTAGTTTCTCTTGTCCTAATTTTACCTTGCTTACTCAAACCGCGAATCTGTGGTTGTTCCATATGCCACTCTGTATTTTGGCGATTAGATTGCAGACAAAGAGGCACTCTCTCCTAGCCTTACCTACTCGTCAACTAGACAAATAACAAAAATTCAAGGCCAAAGTGTACGTTTCGTGCCATCGAGGTAGCCTCTAAGAAGCGGATTAGAAGCTGAGCAGACCTAGGACAATTGGAGCAGCCGTTACGTACGACCTTAGGAGGAATCCGTTAAAGACGACAAAATTGCCCATGCATTGGATTGCGAATCCATTTTGGAAACTTTTCAAACTGGAAACAAATGGGAAACAGATGGGAAACATGGGAGACAAATGTGCGAAATACGTGGGACATTATTGCCTGAAATACTAAGCATGTATATGGTTAAAAATGCTGAGTAGTATGTGTTGTTGCAAATGCTTTATTCTTGTTTCGCATCCATTTCCCTCCAGCAGCTCCTAAAGGTCCAGTATCATTAGCAACGTAAGTATAACATTGTACTTTCCGACGAAAGTAGCTACCCAAGCTTTTTTTTGGTCACTTTTTCAATGAAATTTTTCACAAACTGAAAAGGTCATCGAACACTATTTCCACTTCTGTTCTTTCTCTCTTCTTCGTTTCCTTCCCCACTGAGCAGTTTCCCTGTCGAAGAAGTCATATAAGCACTTTCCTCTCCAAACTCACGAAATACAGCAGAAAATGTCCGACGTCGAAGAAGTTCAAGAAGTTCAAGAAGCCCCAGTTGTCGAACAACCAACTGAGTCCATCACCATCGAAGACGCTTTGAAGGTTGTCTTGAGAACCGCTTTGGTCCACGATGGTTTGGCCAGAGGTCTAAGGGAATCCGCCAAGGCTCTAACCAGAGGTGAAGCTCAATTGGCCGTCTTGGTCGACTCTGTCACCGAAGACAACATCATCAAGCTCGTTGAAGGTCTTGCCAATGACCCTGAGAACAAGGTTCCTTTGATCAAGGTTGCTGATGCCAAGCAACTTGGTGAATGGGCCGGTTTGGGTAAGATTGACCGTGAGGGTAACGCCAGAAAAGTTGTTGGTGCCTCCGTCGTTGTTGTTAAGAACTGGGGTGCTGACACTGAGGAGCGTCAAATGATCTTGGAACACTTCTCCCAATAAGCGTGCCCGTACGAGTTGTGATTATGGAGTGCATCATTAGCTATATAAACCTACGTTTTTAGTGAAAATACACTTTATCGCGTTCTCATTCAAATAATAGCGGGGTGCCGTGCTGCCAGTTAGTTGCGCCTAGAAAAACAAAGGGATGTCCTTAGTCGCTGGCATATACTCTTCCCCTAGACTCTCGTCTGCCTCTGCGGATGCATTCGTCCCATTGAAAAGTAGCGACTTGTCCCTTTGCGGGTTAGAGGCCGTGGCCGTTTTACTATTTCTCGTTGAAGCACTGGACGGATTATACGCAGGTCTCAGTACTACTCCCTCGTTCTCCATCAACAAACGCATTTCAGAAATGTCCCCTTCGTTCATGTGAGCTTTTTCTAAGAGAGCCATGTCGATCACAATTCCCGGGTAGTCCTTTGATAGTGCCGATCCCACATTTGCCATGGACCTTGGCTTCTTTACATCACGCAAGATGAGATCATCCGTTTGACTTAAAATATTGACGCTTAACAGCCCATGTATATCTTTCCTCAGCAGCACTTTGCTAGCGATTTTGGCGCTCGATCTCATTTTGTCAAATGTCGGAAAATCGAAGACCCCAATTGTTGCAACGTCGTAGACCTTTTCGAACGATACTGGATCATAAACTTCGAGCTTCTCCAAGACTGATTTCTCACTAGGGAGCCGAATCTTAGATAATCCGAGCTGACTCTTCGATATAAGAGCGAATACATTTTTTCCATCAACAGCTGCTTTTGCATATATGCAGCACTCTTTACACCCCACCTCCTTCATATCTTGGAGGGCACCATATAGAACGTCCCCTTTCATAATACATTCTAAGGTGATTGCATCTGCCTGAAGTTCCAAGCCGGTCGAATCCCATTCCCTTACCAAATACGTTAAATATTCTACTTTCTCCGTAATCACTGAATCTTCAAAAATGAGCACAAACGGCGATCCTTCACCATTGTACGAAAGTGTGCATTCCACCACGTCATCTTTATCGCGGCTCGCTAC
The DNA here is from genome assembly GCA_030562185.1 of Lachancea sp. yHQL494. Classification (NCBI taxonomy): domain Eukaryota; kingdom Fungi; phylum Ascomycota; class Saccharomycetes; order Saccharomycetales; family Saccharomycetaceae; genus Lachancea; species Lachancea sp. yHQL494. The sequence continues at coordinate 296,150 of JAJMGS010000045.1, read as the reverse complement.
GCTTATACTGTCTAAAATGTGATGAATCTTGACACATACCTTGTGGTGAGACTCAGGTTCGTCATTTGGTGGTTTGTAATTGTAAGAAATGAACAGCTCTTTTGAGAGGTAGAGCTCGATGCTTATTACCCTATTATTTTCTCTGGCAAACGATAATCCATCTTTGTTAATGATTATAAGGACATCATCTCTCGTTCCAAAGGGTGTTAAGCAATTCAAAGCAGTAGTAATGTGCTCCAAATGAACCGTGGAGGCTGAAAAGAGTGTTGACTGGTCAAACATCAGAACTCGAAGGAAGCTTTTCAGTTTTAGCTTCCATGCATTTACCACGATGAGATAGATTTAAATATATATATTATAACGATATTAAAGACGCTGAACACCTTTACGTGAAGTTCAGTAAAGCGAAAAAAATTGATGAGTACTATAAGATCGAGGAATAAACTGAACAGCTTTATTAGTGCTGGTGTTGTCACAGCGCTGGTGATTGGGGTCTCTTACGCTTGGAACAGAAGAAGAGGACTATCCTCTACCGGGGAGAAATCTGAAAACCCCAACTCAATCTGTATAATACCTACAGATAGTATGTGGACAGACGGATTAGAACTGAAGAGACTACAAAGTATAGATTGTGTTGTTGTCTTGCCACCGGGGTTTACAATAAAATGGAATAAGGACGAATTTCCGGAACACCGAATCATTAAATGCGATACCAAAGGAGGCGTTTGGTCGGTAGTGCGACATTTGCGAAAGAATGTCGTTGTTGTAAGGCCTGAGGAATTTGATAAAATACCCCAGGACATTTACAGGTTCTCTAGACCGACTTCAGAGCTTCCCTGAAATGAGGAAGAGCATCAGCGCGTTATGTCCCTTCTCTGACCGAAAACTACTCCCTCGCTCGATTGCGATGCACCTTTCATAGAACCGTATTCCATGGCGCTCCAACCCATGCCCTGCAATTTTTCAGGCTTCGCAGCTTTACAAGGACGCGGCTTTTTGGTGGCTAACTGGGGCCCCAAAACTGGAAATACGTCTGGATGCTTTTGATTGGCATAACGAGACAGAGACTTGAGAGCCTGAAAGACAGAAGCGGGATCTTTCTCTTCGTACAAGTCGACGGTTTGGAATAATTCATCCTCGGGAACTCCATATCTTCGCGCAAACGACAGAAACTGAGCAATTTGTTCCATTTGTACAAAAGGGATTTTTGAATCCTTAATTCTTATTAGGAGAGGGTCATCAGGATCATCAGCGCTGTTAATCCTGTTAACCAAACGACATAGTACAGTTCCGTCTTTTAGGGTGTCCAGAAATTGCGTTGCGCCAGGATCTTCCGCAGGTTCCCTTAACACGGTGTCAAATACCCAAGTGCTGATTTCCTGGATTGCATCAGTAGAGAACTTATTTTGCCTAAGTTCTCGTAGATCTTCATCGAGTGACGTGACGTCTGCTACCCCAGAAGCAGCGTTCTTGCCCATTGTGTTGAAGTCTTGTCTGCCGCCTACTCAGCCTTACGAAAGAGTTGAAAGCCTTATCTCTCAATAGGAAATGGAAGTATGCCTTCACGTGATGCGTTAAAGAGTAGTGCAGTGCTCGGGGCTTGAACAACGTGGTTGACCAGAATGTTCCTAAAGCGTTGAAGTCACGGTCGGTAGACGACTTCACACTTCTTGCACTTGTGAACCACCTGCTCTGCAGTAATGAGGTGGCTTACACAGTTGCAAAGGTCCAGTAATGAGATGGCTTATTTCTTCCAAGAATACTTCTGATTCACTCGATGCGTAACTGGACCACAGATTTGAAACCCGACACGGCTGTATTCCTAGGATTGGCTGTTTTTGCGACGTGGCCACCGACTTGATGTTTGTGAAATGATGAAACTAGCCAACGAAAATATTAGCACAAGATGAGCATACAAAGGCTAAAGATATCACCGATACTGACCTTCATGAGTAATCAATTGTCTAGTGATAAGTTATCCATTGAACTGTCGAGAGTCTTAGTTGGTTGCAAAGCTCTAACAAAATGTCATGATGGTACAAAATGATGTTTTCAGACGTAAAAAGTATGTTTAAGTTTATTCTCCCTTGACAAGTGCTAGCTTGTGATGTACTAGGTAATTTGGCTCCCTCGCAAGCACTGAGTGAAGCAATTTCTTTCAGTTAGAGCCCTCTGCCGCGGAATCAATTTATAGGAAGCCGCAATGTTCACGTAAGTGTAACAACACTTCGCAGCAAAATTCTTGGTAGCCCGTCACGTAGGTTTACCGGCTAGTCGAATGCTTTTAATAGTGTCAATTGCGTAATACAACAAGATCAGAAGGGGCAACAACAGTTGTGACAGATAGTACAAAGTGATGTCAGTAAGACATGATCGGTTGAACGTGGATGCCGTTCAGTTACGTCAAGAGAAGTATCAGACAACAATCCGAAGTGGCCTGATAATTCATTGATGACTTACCAGGAAAATGGTTTGATGCATCATACAATGTCTCGTGCGATTATTCTAGAAGGCTGTAAAACTTTTTACACTCAGTCCGGTATTTTATATAAATACCAGCAAGTTGTTCCACCAGATAGATCAATTCTATAGCTGAACTAGTCATGGAGATAAGTAAAATCCCATACTCTAATACAAATCAACATAACCAGACTATGAACGACTTGTGTGAACAATTTAGCAAGCGAAACACGTCAGACGCAGACACGCCTCAATACTTTTCTGTGAGGTACCATCAGCTGCGTACTTACTATTGAGTACTTGAAGAGCCAACAACTATTAGAACCGTAGATTCATTTCAGCTTATGACATAAACTATTCAGTGACAGCATTGTCAAAAGTGATCTCACTATCGAACGTTTTCAATGAGTCGTCGTTTAGGAGAGGCATTCGATGCTCTTAAAATATAGACCCTAGCACTATCCAGAGTTGAATGGCGTTTCATTGTATGGATGCTAATTGTCTTCGCTATATCGAAAATTGCATACCGTAACTAGCTTCATCATGGAGGAAAGAAGACGACTAATATCACGTAGAAAGCTATTGCTTATCGCTATATTAACTGCTAAAGCCCCTCTCCTATGACAAAAGGCACCACCTATCCAAGGTATAGATGAGACATATAGAGCCGAGCTCTTTCAGTAAAAATAATGAGGAACTTCTGATCCGTGAAGAGTATTTCCCACAAAGTCACCATTAACGAATTCATATTTCAATTTATCGAAACCACTATTTTTAGAGTAACGAAGCCTACCTGGAAATGTAGGACTTGAATACGGGACGAAGAAGGTTATAAAAGATCTCACAAAAAGACTGAACGCACCCTTTCCTTGTTACCGTCACGTAACTGAGCTTTAGCTGCCGCTCCGAATCCCGCTAAAACCACGATTTTCCACTTTAACGCGGCGCAGATGCGATTCAACTTGCTTTTTTGGGCGCTATTTCGAGCGTTTTGTTTAGTGCCAGTGAGTGCAAGCAACAGTACTAAACATATAGGGACAGCGTCGCTACTCACCTGTATGGAGAACTCGCAGTTCACTGCATCATTTTTTGACGTACAGTATCTACCTCACAACAAGACGATACGCTTCAATATTGACGCGACGACAACAATTGAAGACAACATCACTGCTCAAATTGAGATCATAGTGTATGGACTGAATATAGTCCAAACCTCGATCGACTTATGCAGCTTGGGTGAAAAGTCTCTATGTCCTTTGCAGGCTGGCCGTATCGACGTGGACTCTTCCGAGCAGTTGACAACTGATTTGGTCAACGAGTTTCCGGGTGTGGCTTACACTATCCCCGACTTGGATGCACAGGTTCGTGTTGTGGCATATGCCAGAGAAGATACGGACCTAACGAATCCTCTTGCGTGCGTGATTGCGCCTCTGACGAACGGGAAAACCGTGCAAACTAAGTATGCTTCATGGCCTATCGCTGCAATATCAGGTGTTGGTGTCTTGACGTCTGGGTTTATTTCAGTACTTGGCCACTCTACAACAGCGGCCCATGTTGCGTCTAATTCCATCTCACTTTTCATCTATTTCCAAAATTTGGCTATCACATCCATGATGGCTGTCTCAAGAGTTCCCCCAATTGCAGCCGCGTGGGCTCAAAATTTCCAATGGTCTATGGGCATCATCAACGTCAAATTTATGCAAGACATCTTCAATTGGTATGTTCAGGCGACTGGGGGTGAATCGACTGTTGTTGTAGCCAACAAAGATATTTTGTCCATCTCGGTGCAAAAGAAGAAGCTGAAGAGAGCAGTAGTTGAGGGTGCGCAATACCTTTACAAACGAATCTCCATTTCCACGAGCGATAGTTTTGACATTGGATCTACCCTGAATGAGTCTAATCTCTACACCACGAATGAAAGAAATTCAACTAACTACGCTTCAAAAACGCTTGTACTACACGGTATGCAACGTGTTGCATTTAAGGCTGGTATTGAGTTATCTAATTTTTTTTTGACAGGTGTCGTCTTTACATTTTTCTTCGTGTTCATCGTCGTCATCGCCCTTATGTTCTTCAAAGCTCTAGTTGAATTACTGACCAGAGCTCGTGTCATGGCAGAATCTTCCAAATTTTTCGAATATAGAAAAAGCTGGGGAAATATCATCAAGGGCACTCTTTTCAGGCTTTGCATCATCGCATTCCCTCAGTTGTCGATCTTGAGTATCTGGGAATTTACTCAGCGGGATTCTCCTGCTGTTGTGGTAGACGCTGTTGCCATTTTTTTAATTGTTACTGCAGTATTACTCTATGGTATCATAAAGGTCATCATGAGAGGGCGCGAGTCCACCAGGCTATACAAGACCCCTGCATACATGCTTTATGGCGATGCCAACTTTTTGAACAAGTACGGTTTCTTATACGTACAATTCAAGGCAGACATGTACTGGTGGTTAATTCCCTTTATGGCGTATGCTTTGTTAAGATCGATTTTCGTCGCCGTTCTTCAAGAGAGTGGCCGTGCTCAGGCAATGGTGATTTTTGTTATTGAACTTGTCTATTTTGCGGCTTTATGCTGGAAGCGGCCTTACCTGGACAAACGTACCAACGCATTCAACATTGTCATTCATTTAGTCAATTTTCTCAATTCGATCTTCTTTCTGTTTTTCTCAGGGCTTTTCAAGCAACCCCAAGTGGTTTCCTCGATAATGGCTATCGTTCTCTTTGTTCTGAACGCGGCTTTTGCGCTGTTCCTTTTGATATTCACTATCGTCACCTGTTTGCTCGCTTTGTTGCACAGAAATCCAGATTCTCGCTACCAACCTATGAAGGACGATCGCGTTTCTTTCATTCCTAAGATCCAGACCAACGGAGCAGCCTCACAATCGGAAACAGAATTATTCGAGCTAGGCAAAGCAGCGATGATCACCAATGAGGCCACCAAGTATCCTTCAAGTGGTGATAGCTCTAGAAATAAAAGCTCAAGAAAATTGCTCTTTGATGACGAAGTGGACAACAGTTCTCAGTACGAGGCCCAGTCTGGGTCAAGAGAAAAAAGAGCTTACAGCGGAGAGCCACAGGCATTACAGCCTACCTCTGCAGTTCTTGGTACGAGCACCTTCGGAAGTCCTTACCAGAAAGTGCCAACAGCGCCTACCAGCCGCAGTGCACAGAACCTGCGTGCACCTGAAACCACCTTTAACAGCAACACGTCTTACCAAGGTTACGTAGGCAACCCCTCTAACCCATACTCCAGAGGCAAGTCTAACCTATGAGTGACGTTGTAAATTTATCAAATGCCATACGTATCTGTATAATATTATCCAAAATTCTGAATCAAAAACTAGGGTTTATCAAAGGGTGTGAACGAGAGGAATTCTACACAACTAGGCCATTTGCCTCCTATTGATGTCACCTTTAAGCTATCTGCTTCAAACAGCATCTCTTTCACGCGTGGAGGATCGTCGTCCTGCAAAGCAGGCCAGATCTAAACGTTAAAAGACTGTACTGTGCTTTTGAACGAAATGGAGGAAAGGTCAACTTCAAGAACTTCTGAAAATCCTAAGGCGACGTAGTCACCTAACCCCGAATTATTGGTGCTATCCATTTTTAAACGTCAAGGATATATGTTTTAGCAGCATACTTTAACAGCACTCCATTCGAAATTGCTGCTGCTCGATCCAGATTCTATCCAGTACATTCTATTCTCACATCTCTGTGCTGTGCATATCGTTCATTTCTCACGGCTGTCGAATGCTCATATGATGGGCTCCAACCCGACAAAACCACACTATTCTCCGTTGGATGTGCAGTCCAGTCGCAGAAACCGACTATCTTTCGTATGCCAGTCCTGCAGAAGGGGAAAAACGAAATGTGACCGAGAAAAACCAAGCTGCTCGCGCTGTTTGAAACAAGGAATCGAGTGCGTATACGATGTAGAAAGACAAACGCCACCAAAACATCCCAACAAGGATGCAACGATTGCGAGGCTGAAGCGTGAGCTCGAGTACTGGCAAACCCGAGCTTCGAGGCAGGTCCTGAGGAGTGAAACAGATCCAGACGTAAACCTGCCGGGGAATTTCACAGCTGCGACATCTTCCCCGAAGACTTCGCACGGCTCAAGCTTACAGCATAAAATGTTTACCTACAGCTGTTTACAAGGACTGAATGACGTTACGATAGACCTTCGGAAATTTTTGCCGAACTTGATTATTGCACAAAATACCAGCCGAGATGTCAAGTCAACGTCAGACATGGCTCAGGTTCGACAGGATAAATTTCTGGCCATATTCTTCGCATCATTTTTTGCCGCCGCTTCTGAAAACACTTTAATTAATTCCATATCCTCCAACAATGGCGTTCCTTACGCAAAACGGCTTAATCTGAGATCAGACCTTATGAATTTGCAAGATCGTATGCTTCGGAAGTGCACCAATGTAGTTCAACAAGGTCGAGTCACTACCTTCTCAGAAAGAATTATGCAGGAACTCGGTGGGTCCCGAGACGTTAGAACAGGCATATTTCTTAATCTACTAAATTCGAAAATGAGTAGAAATTTGATTGAAGATTTTAGTGCGAACGAGGGTGCCTATTCCTCGGGATTGAGCCAGCTTATTAGCAGAATGGAAGCACTACTGCCTCCTTTACCAGCATTGCTGGCATACAAAACTCATTTTTTTTATTGTGTATATCCTCATGTTCCTTTTCTGGATCGAGGTATATTTGAAGAAGCTCTGCACGACGTCATCACAAGTGATCCTACCAACCCCCAGAAAATAAAACTGCGATTAGGAAAGCAGAATCTAAGGCTTAAGGTCGAAAATATTGCTATACTAATGGTAGTGATTGGCATATCGTATAATTCCATGAAATTTGAATTAGGGCTGTCCTCATCTCTAAAACCAGCTCACTTCGATACGTTGGCTGACCAAAATTTGATAGATCAACATCCTATAACAGATGATACAATCTTGTTATCTCAGCAGTGCATTGCGGCGCTTGATTTCATGAATTCGACCACCGAAAATACTGTTTGCTGCTTGTTGTATCTATGGGTGTTTGCTGCGTTTTCTCCCGAAGAGGGAGACTTCTATTATGGCCAACCTACAGAATTCATTTTGGGAATAACATCCATTCTAGCCACTAATATTGGTCTCCACAAAGATCCCCTTCAATTTCGTCAATTTCAAGAAAACTCCACTATTGATAAGAGATTCGTCAACTATAGGAGAATACTATGGCTAGGGTTAGGTACTATTCTCAACTCAGAGTCAGCTTTGAAGGGTAGGTGTCCACACTCCTTTAGAGATTCGGTTTGTATTAACTCTTCTCCTATTAACTCGTTATCACAAACTATCATGAGCCGAATGGTAAGAGATATAGTAGGATCAGCCGAGGGTCAGGAGAAGCTGTACGCTGACACGTTTAGCAAGTATGAGACATATGAGCTTTTATCGCGGTTCGAACAAATATGGTCTTCCCCACGATCTGAAGTAACTCTGAGTTCTCTAACCTTGCTAATCAAAGAGATTGAAGACCGTATTGACAAATTCTCTGGTTTGGCTGAGTTGACGCGCGGAAATAAGTTCGGATGCATGCAAATAAAGCCGAATAGCAACGAAAACAGACAACTTCTATTCGCAAAGGCAACTGAACGAGCTTCGAACTTTCAGGCCTACGTCATCGCGCAGCTTATCTTAACCAGGACCTCATTTTCGATCTTTCTATATTTCGAAATGAAATGTAAAGAGTCCTACCGCGATTTTTATCCATATTACGAAACGTTTTTCATTGATGTGGTGCAAAGATATTTGAGATTGACGGAGATTTATTGCCAGTACTATAATGGAGAGCTGGCAGATATCTTTGGTCCATCAGCAGCCTTTCTAATAGGCAAGACAATGCAGATGAGTATGGGTACTATATTTTATACAGCAGTTGCGATTATGCTGAGACTAACTCATGCAATAGACACCCTTCATGAAGAAGTTTCCAATGAAAGGTACCTCTATGGAAGAGGTGAAGAAAACCAGTTAACTGAATTTACGAAGAAGCTAGAGCTTCTGAATGCGCTCAATAATAGATTTGAGATAATCTTCGACAAATTGTGCCATTTATCCACAAACCACCTCCGACTGACATTCTTTTCCGCTTTCAAGATGCTATTATTTTTTGATCACATTCTGCAGCTCGTAAAGAAGAAAGAGCTGATTAAGACGATGCGACAGGTAGCGCAGCTGGATTTAACCGAGAAGACAAAGAAAAACTTATTTCTTGGTTTTGGATTCGATGTTAATAGAACATCCGAGATGTTTGACGACTTGAAAAACACAGTGTCATTGTCTGTGATGAGATTCGAGGTGCTTTACGAAACTCAGCGCAGAGTGGACAACATGGGAACACTTGGGATGCACTCTGATGACAGCAGTGCTGCAAACAGGGAACCAAGAGAGATAGCATCCAACGGGCTCCTCTATTCAAATCACGGAGTACAGGAACAAGGTCAGACACCCTTACCTACTGTTTCCGAACTACATCGTAATGTTGAACCCGTTGATAGTACGCAACTGCCGCTTAATTCAGAACTCGATTTTAATCACATTGAGCTATTTGACTTCGACTTCGATTTTCTTCTTGGCGGGATGTGAAAATCTCAGGGTGAAGAATATGCCCAGAGGTTAAGATATTCACCTTATGGAAAATGGGAAAGGGCCCATTCCACAGCCACGGCTCTAAGGGATGTTCTGTTTTGTTCAAACGAAGGAACTTGGCGATGCGGTACGCTGGCAGGGGGCAAACTACATTAAGTGCTAATAATACGGACATCATGGACGAACCAGATGTCATAAAACAAGCCCCACATGTATGGTTAAGTTTCGGAAGGCACAACGCTTCTAATTGACGATATGAGACCCGGCAAATCAGTCGTAAAGATCAAGATAATACATACCGTGCTCGTTGTACGTGATATAATTAGAAAATTAACCGATGAGCTGGGTTGGACCTTCGCGTCACAATGTACATTGAAACAAAAGTGATAAGCCAACCGATATCTTTGACAAGACTACAAGAGACATTAGCGCTCTTGTAGCGTGCCTACAAGAACTTTGTTTTACGTATAGCTGTTTTCGTTGACTTGACTTCCATTCCATTGTTGCACGAGAAATACTATTAATGGCGAAAGAACAAATTAAAGTTGTTGTGTGTGGCGATGATGGTGTGGGTAAAACGAGTCTCGTGGCATGTTTGGTGAAAGATCAATACATCCCAAACTTACAGGATTGTCTGCCTACTGTCACGATCCCCCGTAACTTTTCCTCGAGCCCCTACTGTCCCAAGAACAGTATCCTCGTTGATACGACCAGTTTCGAACTCCCACTCTTGCACCGTGAGTTGAAAAGTGCTGATGTCATATGGCTCGTCTATTCGGACCATGAGAGCTACGACCGTGTCGCATTGTATTGGATGATGATGTTTCGCTCCCTGGGTGTGAATCTACCTGTAATTCTGTGCAAAAATAAGTGCGATATTTACTTAGAGAACAATGAATATGTGGGAGCAAGCGAGATTAGGGCCGAGGATAAGGCATCTGATAGTACGAAAATTGAAGATGAAGAATTTATTCCAATATTACGCGAATTCAAAGAAATCGAAACATGCATCAAAACTAGCGCCAAAGACAAAATAAATGTCAATCAGGCATTCTATCTTTGCCAAAGAGCTATAACTCACCCAATAGCTCCTCTTTTTGATGCTAGAGTGGGCGAACTGAAACCCTTGACAGTTTTGGCCCTTAAAAGAATATTTCTCTTGTCTGATAAGGACCAAGACGGTTTCCTAAGCGACGAAGAAATCTCAGTTTTACAAAGGCGATCTTTTAACAAAAGTATTGATATACACGAGCTAGAATTCATCAAAGAAACGTTGGTAAATCTTTCCACTTCACCCCAAGAGTATGCTAGCTACACACTCTTTGTTCAAGGTAAAGGAGTAACAAAAGACGGATTTCTGGTACTGAATAAACTCTATTCCGAAAAAGGCAGGCACGAGACGACCTGGGGCATTCTTCGAGCTTTTCACTATACAGACTCCTTATCTGTCAGTGATAAAGTCCTATATCCCAAGATGGACATTCCCGACACTGCTAGTGTTGAATTGAGCCCCCTTGGCTACCGTTTCCTTGTGGAACTTTTTTTAACGTTTGACAAAGATAACGATGGTGGACTCAATGACCGAGAGCTTAGTTTTCTTTTCAAGACAACGCCAGGCATACCTAAACTTTGGACTGAAACCAATTTTCCATTTTCTACCGTGGTTAATAATCAGGCTTGTGTTACTCTACAAGGCTGGTTGGCACAATGGACAATGACTACTTTTTTGGACTATAGAACTACTACCGAATATCTTGTTTATCTCGGTATCGAGAAAGATGCACGGTTGGCTCTACAAGTAACCAAATCTCGAAAAAAGAGAAGGCGGAACGGAAAGCTTTATAGGGCACCGGTAACAGATCGTAAAGTATTCAACTGTTTTGTCATTGGGAAGCCACACAGTGGTAAAAGCTCTCTTTTGGAATCGTTTGTGGGTATGTCTTTTTCAGAGTCATACGCGCCAACAATCAGACCGCGCATTGGTGTAAATAGTCTGGAGCTGAAAGGTAGTAAGCAATATTACCTGATTTTGCAAGAATTTGGAGAGCAAGAACCTGCAATACTAGAAAATGTTGTGAAAACAAAAGAGTGTGATGCACTGTGTCTTGCATATGATTCCAGCGATCCGGAGTCTTTCTCTTACCTCTTCGACCTGATTAATCAACACAAGCACCTTCAAGAACTTCCCATGGTATTCGTAGCTTTAAAAGCTGACCTTGACAAACAGCAACAGAGATGCTACTTGCAACCAGATGACTTCACCGATCAATTGTTCATTGATCATCCGTTGCATGTATCCTCAGCTTGGTCCAGTTCACTTAACGAACTGTTTATCAAGTTGACTGAAGCTGGACTCGAACCAGGTAAAAACACACCAGGGCTGGCCCCAGACGTGGCAAAAGAGGAAGTCGATTACTGGCAATATGCCTTGGTTGCCACATCTGCTGTGGGCTTCACATCTCTTTTCACTTTCGCTTTTTTCAAGCTGTTGCGAAGTTTAAGTAACGAACCCTCTTGAGCTGAGGCCTCAGGCGCAGGAATGTAAAAAGAACCCTGAAACTCAAGTATCTATCTATTATGGTAGGAAGGCTTGAACATGAGCAACTAAAACATGTACACAACCCAAGAACACCTGCAAATGGTATGCAAGAATATGTACCACCATCCTTTACTAAGCGAGGGACAGAAAATTAATTATTCCTACTTCTGAATGTCATGTTGTGTGCCAAATGAAGTTAAAAGAAACTGCTAACTTTATCATCATCTACAAGTACACAACGACGATTACGGCACGAACCACTGTTGCTGTAATAAGTCCATAGTTGGCCTCATACAGATCCTCCAGTTGTGCGAATAATCCAATATGATGATATCTTGACGTATTTGGGTGATCTTATTAATTTATCTTTGCAAAGACGTCCCTTTTGTGTCGCGGCTCTTTCCAAAAGTGGCCGTCACTAAAGGCCAAAATATGCTAAGGTGACACATATGAATGATACAATGGCATCCCAATTGCTTTCACTCACTGTGTCTCCACAGAATGATGATGTAGCACAGGAGCTGACCAATATCCCCGTCATTGAAGTGGATGAAAACTGCATCACCAGAAATTCTTTCCAATGCACAAACATGTAGTACGACCTCGGAATTGTGAGCGGAATGACAGCATTTACAGTTCAGGCTTCAGCAGTGATAAACACGTCTGATCCAACCACATCTGTGAGCTTGATTTAACTCATCGCAGCACGTGATACAAAATAGCCATCCGAGGAAATGCTTATTATTTTTTGTAAGATTAAATAGGTTGTTCAGAAATCTGGAGGGTGGCAAACCTTTAAAGATTTAAAGGAAGACACTCGGCTCAAATAAGATCTTTTCGACGTAGAATCCTCAGAATCTGTTTTCATAATGGTATGTGGGACTCAATCAATGCTTTCAATAAATTTTCACGCATTTTTTAGGAAGTTTTACTAACTTCGAAACTTCATCATTTCAATAGACTTCAATTGGTACTGGCTACGATCTTTCCAATAGTGTTTTCTCTCCAGATGGTAGAAATTTCCAAGTAGAGTACGCTGTGAAAGCTACAGAAAATGGGGCTACTTCTCTGGGCATCAAATGCAAAGATGGCGTAGTATTCGCGGTGGAGAAACTAGTCACCTCGAAGCTGTTAGTCCCAGGCAAGAATCGGAAGATACAAACTATAGATCGCCATGTTGGCTGTGCCTACTCTGGTCTGATGCCAGATGGCAGACACTTGGTCAACAGGGCTCGTGAAGAGGCCCAAAGCTTTAGAAAGACATACGCAAGCCCAATTCCATTATCCGCTCTCGCCGACAGGTTAGGTCAATATGTCCAAGCACACACGCTATACAACAGCGTAAGGCCATTCGGAATTACATCTATATTTGGAGGTGTCGATGAAAGTGGCCCCCATCTCTATATGCTGGAACCAAGTGGGACGTACTGGGGCTATAAGGGTGCAGCAACAGGAAAGGGTAGACAGTCCGCAAAAGCTGAATTAGAAAAGGTCTTAACCTCAAAACCAGACCTTGACGCTAAGGATGCCGTGAAAGAAGCTGCCAGGATAATCTATTTGGCTCATGATGACAACAAAGAGAAAGACTTCGAGTTGGAGATGAGCTGGTGCTCAGAATCAACGACAAGTGGTCTTCATAAGTCGGTACCTCAAGATTTGCTGGATGAAGCTATCAATCTGGCTAAGGCAGAAAGTGGCGATAACTCTGATAGCGAAGACTCGAGCGATGACAGCGCCAACGAAAACAGTAACGAAAAGAAAGATGCTGAGGGTGACGTACAACTAGAGTAGATAATTTTTGGGTAGGTATAAAATCATACTCATCTTTTCATAAAACACAGATGACGGGCCAAAAACATAAGTATTCTAGTAGAAATTATGTAATAAATGCATCTCATTGAGCAGTACAGAGGAGACATCAGTCATCAATTCTGAAAGCTTTCCCGGAGACGCTGCTTCAGCTGTTTATTTTCCTCCTCCAAGTGAGATATTTGGTAATCGGCAGCGGCGGCGTCCAATTTCCTCCTTTCTCGCTCTGCTACCCATCTACGTTCCAAAAGCGCAATGCGCAAGTTAGCGCTGCTTCCATCATCTAATTCCGTAGAAAGTCGAGAAGATTTTTTTTCTTTCTCCTTCAACAACATTTTGGCATGCTCTTCAACCACTGAATTAGTGGCAGTCTCGATAAAGACATACAGGGATTCCAGCTTCGCGTGTGAAGCCCGATAATGACCACTGGTGTTAAGTTCCTCTAAAGCCCTTAATTTGCTTTTAGCTTGTGTTATTGAGTGTTTTTGTAGGATTTTATCGAAAACGTCGAATAGTTTGTTTAAATGTAATAGTAAATGGTTGCGAAGCTTTTGATACTCATTTTCTAGAACTGAACGGTCTCTTTCTATGCTATTAGTGCTCTGTTGGAGTTTCTTATTATGATCTAACATGTTCTGTAGCTCACGTTCCATCGAGGTAATCTGCGCTTGCATACCGCGGTTTTCATCAATATAAAGGCCACATTTTCGTACAGCGCGTTTTAGAGTCTTTTCTAAGTCCGATACTGCTTTTTCCGAATCTGTCTGCAGGGACGCCATGTCAGATTGTAGGTTCTGCACTTTAATCTTCAAGTGTCGCAGCTCTAATTTTGCAGCAGAGAGCTGATCTTTAAGACCCTGTCGTTCTGCAAGTAGTTGAGCCTCATGCCGTTTATGAAGTACAGCGGTATCATCCAGAGAGTCATTTGACTCCCCTGTTTGTCCGCCTGGTGAGTAGTGTCGATCTACAAGATCTGCGTCTTTCTGAATGATATCAATGTTGCGAGGTTGAGATTCAACAACCGGTGAAAGAGCGCCATCTGTCTTATCACTCGTGTCCAAAACAGAGAGTGTCTCTATGGAGCTATTAACCTCTTCATATTGATGCAAATCTGCTAACTGTATTAGCAAAAGGTTTTGCCTTTCGAGTTTCTCACTAAGCGCAATTTCAGTTTCCGCACAATGCTTCATTTTATCCTGTAAGCTTCCTAAAAAGGCGTGATACTCCTCATGCATGCTTTCGATGGCACCCTCAAGCCGAGAATCTAAATTTTGAGAGATCGCATGCGAGGTCTCTAAAAGACTTGAGCTTGAATCTTCGTGCAGGTCTTGGGTTTGAGTGGTGTTGAAGATGTCTAAGAACTTTCTAACTGTCAACATTAGTGCATTCATTTTAATGTCCACAAAATTATTGGATATACCGCGAGCTTTTTGCAGGGCATCCATTTCCTCATCCGATAGCGACAAGCTTTCCGAAAACATACTCAAAAGTTCATCAATGTTGCCTGCAATAATATCTGAATGCTCAATGTATGATTTTACTTCATTCAAGACCGCATTGTAGTCGTTCTTGTTTGATATGAGTTCTTGTTTGAGCTCGACAAGTTCTTTGTTTTTCTGGTCTAAGTTCTGTCGAAGGTAATTGAGCTCTTTTGGAATTTCCCCCGATTTTTCATGAGCTGGCAATGTGTTAATCAGCTTTTCATATATTTGACTCCGGTACCCACCATCGGCTGAATACACGTCTCTCGTGTAATTGAGTTCTTTGAGTAGTTCTGTAAGTATCCGTAATCTTAACTTATAGGTTGTTAGCTGCCTCTGCAGCTGCTCTAGTTCATTGCTAGAGGATGCCGAGGCCGTTGCCGTCGCTGCACTCGAAATGCCATCATCTGAGAATAAAGAGTTTCGGGTGTGGGGTCTGGAGTTCAATGGCGACGCCAAGTCAATGGACAAACCGTGCGTCTCAGATTCACGTTTGGTGTTCACGTAACTATCCTCAGGATTCATTGTTCTGCTTGGTAATGACGTCCTATTACGCCAAGGGGTCATAGATTCGCTCAGACGCGGTATATCACCTCCAGAGGGTAGCTGTTCCTTTTCGTTCTCGTCAAGTCCATCTTCTGCAAGGAAAGATCCCTCCTGGGGTGGTGAATCTAATATGCCTGCTTGAAAAGAATCAATTGATCTTTTGGAATAGTCAAGTTCGTCAATAGAATCGTTACTGATTTCATTATTTTCAAGTCCCATTATAACGGTATTTGGTACGCGCTTGCGGCTAAAGTGAGCGGTCCACGAGTGCAACAAAATCCCCTGACAAGTTCGAGCGTTTTACTTTTGAACTGACTAAATACAAGTCAAAACCTCGTGTTCGAATCTCACTTTTAAAGCGTCTATGGTGCCCGCTCCCCTCATCGAATTCGGGCCTGTCATCATTTAAAGTTGTTTCGAGTTCTACATTATTTGATCTCAAAGTTGTTAATCATGTATGACGAAATATGACGAAACCTCAGACACTACGTAAAATTTTCAAGATAGCCTAGTTCCGAGTATTCTAGAGGACTTCTCAACAATTATATTCTTGATCAGAGTTTCCTTTCTAAACTAACTACTTGATAATCCCAATGGCTGTGGCATCTGTTGAAGATATAAAACTTGAAGATATTCCTGTGGATGATATTGACTTTTCTGACCTGGAAAAACAGTTTCAGGTTGATTCGGAAGTCAATTTCGACAACTTCGTTGTTGTAGATGGTGCTCCCGTAGCCCCGGAATCGAAGGTTCCAATGCTTTCGAAGGTGCTGGGGAAGCTATTTTCGCAGGCGGGGCAAGTTGTTGACATCAACTTGCCACTGGATGAGGAAAAAAAATGCACTAAAGGCTACTTGTTCGTCGAGTTTGATTCAGCAGCTTCTGCCAGAAAGGCCATCAAGTTGCTCAACGGTAAGAAACTGGATGTCAAGCACAGACTTTTTGTGAATGGGCTCACCGAGGTCGAGAAATACGGCTCCGACAACTTCGA
The DNA here is from genome assembly GCA_030562185.1 of Lachancea sp. yHQL494. Classification (NCBI taxonomy): domain Eukaryota; kingdom Fungi; phylum Ascomycota; class Saccharomycetes; order Saccharomycetales; family Saccharomycetaceae; genus Lachancea; species Lachancea sp. yHQL494. The sequence goes on along the minus strand of JAJMGS010000045.1, from coordinate 279,677 downwards.
ATGCGAGTTCCGTGAACCAAACCTACCTGAATTTCAACCAACTGACTATCTGAAGTCCTGGTTACAAGACGAACAAGGTAGAGATCAATTCGTTTTGCAAAAGGGTGAATTGACTGGTGTTTTCTGGAACAGAAATACTCAACAGCCTGAAAATGCCGTCGAGCCAAGAACCAACTGGTCAAATACCACTGTTAAATTCTCACCGAAGGGTACTTACCTGTTTTCTTTCCATAACCAGGGTGTGGCTTCATGGGGAGGAAAGGACTTTGAGCGCTTGAGACGTTATTTCCACCCTCAAACCAAAGCTCTCGACATTTCTCCAACCGAAAAATACTTGGTTACTCTTTCCCCAGAACCTATTTTTGTCCCCGGAGATGCGCCCGCAGATTTTCCATTCGGTCCTGAGTCTAACGGTCATCAGTTGTGTGTTTGGGATATTGCCACTGGTGTTTCCGTGAAAACTTTTGCCTTACCTCCAAACCAAGACCTGCACTGGCCTATGATCAAATGGTCATTTGACGACAAATACTGTGCTCGTTTGGGTCCAAATGCTATCGCTGTTTATGATGCGGAAAATAATTTCGAACTACTTGGCGGTAAGATTATGAAGATCGAAAATATAATGGACTTTTCCTTTGCCCCAGCTGGTGTCAAATTGGCTGTCAATAGAAATGGCGAACTCTCATCTGTCCTTGCCTTTTGGACTCCAGAATCCAACAACCAATCTTGCAAGGCGACGATAATGGAGATTCCTACCAGAAGAGTACTGAGAACTGTCAACTTAGTCCAAGTTTCCGATGTTACTTTACACTGGCAAAAGCAAGCCGAATACCTATGTGTCAAAGTTGACCGTCATACGAAGTCCAAAAAGACCTTTTTCACCAATTTAGAAATTTGCAAGCTTACCGAGAAGGATGTTCCTGTTGATAAGGTTGAAATGAAGGATCTCGCATTGAAGTTTGCTTGGGAACCAACAGGCCAAAGATTCGTCACAATTTCGAGAACAGAAACCATCGATGACAATCCATCCATCCCCAAGAACGTTGTTACGTTTTATGCCCCTGAACAGAAAGAGAGAGCAGCAAAGGATGACATTAAGAAATGGAAAGCCTTTTCCACCGTTACGGATAAATTCTCTAATACGATTTCTTGGTCTCCTGCGGGAAGATTTGTTGTGGTGGCCACCTTGGTTACTCCAGACACCCGTAAGGCAGATTTCGACTTTTACGATTTGGATTTTACCGGTGAAAAGAATGATAACCTCTGTGATGACGTCGCTGCAAAGGTGAAGGCTGTTGCCCACCCCGATTATTACGGTGCTACCGACATGAGCTGGGACCCATCGGGCAGATTTCTTGCTATCTGGTCGTCTGAAGTGAAGCATAAACTTGAAAACGGTTACAAGGTTTTCACCGTTGCAGGCGAAATTGTGAGAGAAGAAATGATCGAAGCCTTCAAGAACTTTGTTTGGAGACCAAGGCCACAATCTTTGCTAACGAACGCTGAAAAGAAGAAGGTTAGAAAGAACTTGAGAGAATGGTCTGCTCAATTCGAAGAATTAGACGCCATGCAAGCCGACAGCGCTATGAGAGAACTCATCCTACTACGTCGCTCGTTGTTTGAAGAATGGTCTAACTACAGGGCAGAAATGACCGAGGCCATGCAACAAGAATACAATTACGAAGTCTACGACAAGATCGAAGTATCTACTGCCGATGAAGATTTTGAAGTTGTCGAGGAAATCAAAGAAGAAATCTTAGAAGAAAAAGAAGAGCAAGTCGACAGTTTTGAGGAGCCAGAGTCTTCTGGGTGATTTAGGTTCGTTAGACTGTTATTATTATAGATATTTAGTGCCCAATCATACTTTTAGGTCGCAGTCGTATGTGGAGTGAGGTTTATTGATTCATTTAGTCATTCGCTCCTAGTCCGCAATTGCAAGCCATGCCATCTCTTGATATCGTCCTGCAATACTTTATTGACCAATTTATGCTGTTTGACCATAGAAAGACCTTTAAACTTGTCACTGGTGATATCTATCGCAAACATCGACCCACATCCGCCGCTGACGTCTCGTACGTCTATTTGTCTAGGCTCCAGCTGTTTCGACAACTTCTCGTAAATTAGTTTCTCTTCCGGAGTAAATGAAAGTAGCCGGCGCGCCACTCGAACAAACATTTCACCGTGAATCGTCTCCCTCTTGATTGAAAGCTCTTGTTAACGAATATATCTTGAGGACGTTTGAAATTTTCCAAGTATTTTTACTTCTATAAGGTGACCTTTTTTTATTGAAAGAATGGATACCACCGAGTAGGAAGTACCGATTGCTAATGTTGAGACAGGGCATACGTCAAATGAGTGTAGCTGCTAATAGAAGTGTTCAAGGGCCCATCGCTCAGAGTATAGATAGGAAGGTTCGTGACAAATTTCCAGACCTCCAACATTTTGCCTTATTCAATGATTCCTATAAACATGCCGGTCACCACGGCATGGCCGAGGCGGAAAATAAAATTGAATCGCATTTCAGGTTGGAAATTGTAAGTGACGGATTCCAAGGTCTGACTTTGCCAAAGCGACATCGTATAATATATAACTTGCTAGATGAAGAACTCCAGACCGGCGTACATGCCTTACAACTACAGACGAGGACGCCCACAGAACAAGCCAGGAAGAATCCAAATTGAGTTCGGCAGAATTCCAAAAATCCGAAAATTTTGACCTGGCTATTGCACCACTGTTATAAAATACAGTTTTTATTTATACAGTAAAGACATGTTTGTGATGATGATGGTAGTGACGACCGTTTATTAGACTAGTGGTCCTCCTTTAGAGATTCTTCGTATTGTTCTAGCGACATGAGGTCTTCATTTTTCATGTCTTCAATGCTACTCACTCTAAGTTTGGCTATCCAAGCTTGGCCCATGGGATCCTCGTTGATCAATTGCGGCGATTCGTTTAACGATTCATTGACCTCGACCACAGTACCAGCTAATGGCGAGTAGATCTCGGACGCAGATTTTACAGACTCCAAAGAACCTAGTGAGTCACCGGCTTCTAGTTCTGTGTCAACATCGGGAAGTTCCACGTAAGTAGCGTCTCCCAGGGCATCCGCTGCGTATTTAGTAATCCCGACAAAAGCGGTACCATCCTGATGAGCTGCGATCCACTCGTGCTGAGCAGTGTACTTGACAGCCAAAGGTCCTGACTTAGAAAAGGTGAATGGGATTTGAGTATTCGTCAGCGCATTGGTGGATTGAGCTCTTAAGAAAAGGCGTGGAGTGGAGCGGGCCGAGCATCTCAATACGGAGTGAACACTATTACGAAACATTGAATATAGGATGCAGTATTGGAGTAAATTGGAGTTATGAGATGAAATTCCTTGAAGTGCACGACCACAAGTTGTGTACGTGTGCTTCCAGCTGTGACATTATAAGACCATACGTTTAAATAAGGTGCTGATGATTTATGGAAAATGATATGCTCGTGAAAAGGGATCTTACTAGAGCCGCATCAGTCTGACTCGGGTTTCAGAAGCTGAGAAGAGTCACAATATGACGAGAGTCATAAACAACGGTGGATTGACAATGTCAGCGGCTAAACACGCTCAGCGCACTTGCTTGGGAGAGCAGGTGAACTACATATCCTTTTAACTGTAAATGACGATGAGAGCACCAACGTTCCTCTGGTTTATGTCGAGGCATCTCGGGAGCAACTAAAGGGGAAGTTGTTAACACATCGTCTCTTCCAGACTTGTATTGACGAGTACCCAGATGTAAGTCTACTATCATGTCCCCATAGTACTTTCACCGACAAGACAAGTGTTGTGAGAGTAACAAACGATGGGTATTATACTGTTCAGATGATTGTCTCTTCAATGGAAGGCGGATGTATGCTTTTATTGAGGCGAGTCTGAATCAGCAATGGAAAGCTTGCTGATGTTCTTGTTTAATTCTTCCATAATTAGATTGATTGAAGTTGTTTGTAGATGAAGGTTATAAATATCTCTCCGTGATTATTTCAGCTATATAGGTGGTCCATATATCTAAACAGTTTGTCGGTATTTATACATATTTTGGATTCAGCGTAAAACTTTTCACTCAATACTCAGGAACGATCGTATGATAAATCGGGTGATCCCAGATGGTCACCATCCGAGGTATCACACCATTTTTTCGTATCGTCCGATTCTTCGTGAGCTCTTTTAGGGCTTCACGTAGAATCTTTCATCGACCGTCTATGTTTTACTGACATCACTTTGTACTATAATGTCGTGGTTCTCCAGCATGTGCTCACTCGTTGTATAATGCGATTGGCACTATCCAGCAGTAACTCGCTAGTTCTGACATAAAGTAGCGTAACACCCTGCGATGACAATATTCAATAGGGGTTCCCAAGTCATCTTTCAGTTTGATTTTTAGTGTAAGCGCTGAGCTCGTAGATATCAGCTTTTCACCTTTTATCTTGGCATCATGTGACTAACACTGTTGTTACACCCTAGAGGAACTGTGAAAGACTCTGTAACTTTGAACATAACTGCTGAGTGCCTCCACAGTCCAAGATATCTAAGACATGGGTATTACAACCAGTACCAAGACCTACGATTGAAGGTGAGCAGCCCGAAATTGAACGCAATTTAGCTTTACACGTTGAACACTATAACAACTCTATCCGCAATGTATCATAACTCACGGAAAATAAAATAGCCGCCTAGTCTCTCAAGATCCAGAGAGCTCCATTATCCTGCAAGCACTATAACCAAACAAGAAGACCCACCCCTGAACTACTGCATCGATGTTAGTGGACCGCCACCATCATGGCAAATGTCTGGCCAATCGTATGTAGTTTTTTTCAGCCACGATGTATCGGTTCCATTCCTTGAAACAAACACACAAGCAAAGATGCTTCGCCTATATTATTAGGTCGTCACATTGCCTACTTCCTCTAATTTCATCTCCTAGAGCTAGCAGATCTCTCCCTTAACACTACAATCCTCGCTTACCGTTTAGCTCCTCCATCAATCTCGTTTTATAGATTCTGGGCTTTCACGCCTGATCACCCGAAGAGGAAAATATCGTGAAAAAAAAAATTAGGGGAGCCTGGTTGAGCTTCGACAAGATTATAAAAGCGGGATTCTCGAGATTAAACATATAGTGGTGGACCGCAAGTGAGGTTACAATATCGCTAAATGAGGTGTAAGGTCCGATCTATGGGATGCACTCTTCATCTTCGGGTTAAGATTGAACAGCCTAACTCGACCCGGAATTCATTATGCTCCACTCTGCTCACGGATCTACACGATTGTACCGAAAACGAGCAAGTTACTAATGCTGGAAACGGCGTAACCAAACCATAAGTATATCATGCCAATTAGATAGCCCTTCTATTGCCAGTTGTCAGCATCCCTGGAAGAATACCCTATTCACTTCCAATCTGAAGTTCCGCGGCTACTGAACGGGGAGTAACACCACAAAAACGGAAGTTGACCTGCCATGTCCGAGATCGCATAACAGCTAACGCCGTGAATTCAGTCACGTTCAATATGCTTAGTATTTTCTGTCACGTGCAAGTCAAGAGGCCGTATGTCTCGGAGGACGGTAGCCCCTTTCCGACAATTGCTTTTTTTGGTTTAATGTGCCGGTTCGGTTTTCCGGTAATTCTGGCCCATTCTTCCGCGTTTAACCTCGGAGATAGCTCTGGCTGGGTAACCGAAAAACCACCACAGTACCCTTGCACGACGAGCAGAGTACCGGCCCACCGGTCTGAGTTGCTTTTTGTTCTGGGCAACCTAACCCGGTCAACTTGAGGAAGCGCTAGCTCTTCTTGATGCGCCTGCTTTAGAATACCAACTAATACTCTTAAATCCCATTCCAATTTTATCGAACTCAGAGATTTGGCTCCCAAGTAAGTAAGTTCGCTCTTCAACCACGCTCTACTAGGATATTGAGAAAGTCAGCCAAATCAAGCAAGTCGCTTCAGTTTTTGCATTCGAACAAGAAACATTTCTAGGAGCACTGTTGCACTCAGGAAGCTTATCTCCGATTATTTGATACTCCTGTACTGGACTTAGGACACCAAGGCCGTATCAATAACGATATAAATACAGTTTCTGGTAGGTGTAAGAATAGGATTACCACTGCCTACATCCCAATTCGTCGTGGTGAAAGGCTTGCACTGACGACTAGCTTTGGAATCGTTTGGTCGCCGATTCTTTTCCGTTGACCATTCAACTGAGGCATGAAATCAATGCTCTTCGCCGTGAACAGGCCACTTCTGTCTCCGGAATTGTTGTCACAGTTTCAGGAATCCAGTGTCTTCCATATCCACTCTGTGGCAGAGCTTCTCTTGCGCCTCTATACCAACAGAATTTCGGGTGAGAACACATATGAACGTAACCTTTCTCTAGTGGTGTACCAGGAACCAGGTGAGGAGTCGGACATTGCGTTGAATAACATTTCGGTCTCAGATTTGTCCCACCTGGTGCAAAAACAGTTCCCATGCTTCAGCCTCAGCGTCACGACTCCCGCTGATGCTTTGAAAGCTATTGCCCAACTTGACGAGCGACAGTCGTTGTATTCGGATCGCTTGAGAAGACTTGCTACATGGATGTACAATGACTATGCAGGTTCAGATGAGCCATATACCGGCCACGAAAGTATCGCTAATCATTCCACCGCTAGCCACAAAGACCATTGCTCCCCTTGCTCGGCTAATGTGTACACTATGGTTGCCCATTTGACAAAAGTACGTCAATGTAATAAGGCCGAGCAACATAAATCGTACTCGAAACTGGTTTCGTCTGCTCTGGACCTTCGAAGCCTAATATTTCTCCCGGAGGGCAGCACAGATGAACATTACTGGGATCTCCTCTCCACTTGGGATTTTTGTGCAATGGGGTTAACAACATCGGAACTCATCTGGTGCAGTTACCTGATCCTCAGGAAACTCGCTTTCGAAGCAGGTTTTGAAATTTCTGATAGTGACCTATTTCTTTTCCTCCTCACTTTAGAGACATCCTACCATCAAGGCAATAAGTTTCACAATTTCAGGCACGCGGTTGATGTTATGCAAGCAACTTGGCAATTATGTTGCAGATTGAGTTCCCATTTTAACGAAAAGTTATCAATCTTATTGGTTTGTGTAGCGGCTATTGGCCATGACGTTGGACATCCTGGAACCAATAACGCCATGATGTGCGATCCGCTTTCGCCAGTGGCTAAGCTATACAATAAGACTTCGGTGCTGGAAAATTTCCACACCGAAATTTTTGCAGATATACTGCAGGATCATTGGCCGCAGATCTTAGAACAACGAAGTGTTATATCGGATACAATCTTGGCCACAGATATGGCCCTGCATTCGCAGTACGTGGATCAAATGGAAGCTAGTCCTTCAGAACAGCCAAGGCTACTTTCACTTATAATTAAGGCCGCCGATATATCGAACGTCGCACGTCCTCTTCACATCTCCACCAAGTGGGCTGTTTTGATTACTTGCGAGTTTAATGAATGCGCCGCGCTATTGAAGTCTGTTCAAGAGGGAGGCAATTATAAAAGTTACAGGGCCGAATGTGATGACCCTATGCCAGATTGTGTTGAAGGTATCTTGATCAAATATCCGTCAATCCCAAAAGGTCAACTATTATTCATCAATGCATTTGCGGAAGGTTTATTTGCTGGTTTAGGAGAATGTTTTCCAGAATTAAAGGTACTGCATAGTAATGTCCTAGCAAACAAGAAGTTCTGGGAAGGTAAGTTATAAATAACGTGGTTTTTAAATTAGATAAACGGCTTAAACATGTATATTAGTAAAAATTAGCCATGCGATTGACTTATTTTTTGACACTTATGATTAAGAAGAACTTTTGGGATTAAAATGCAGTCTTCTATGTTGTTTTATACACTATTAATATGCACTAGAGTCGATTAAACCGCGTTCCCTATAGTCTCTTACAACCGCGAACGCCTTTAAGAGCTTTCTTCTGGCACCTAAAGCTGAAACACCCAGTGCCTCCAATGACTCATTATTGAGGTATACCAACTCCACCCAAGGTTTTCCATTCAGAGCGTCAGAGTACTTGTGTAATCTCAGGCACTTTAGCCAAGCAGGGATATTGTTCAAAAGCTTGGGATCTGTCAAAGTCTTTGGGTTCATGGAAGATGAAGCGGAAGAACCAGTCGATCCGGTGGGCGAGCTCATACCGTTGTGAGGAGCTGTTTTGGTTTGAGAAGGTGACTTCTTTTGATTCTGTTTCCCAGGAGTACCGAATTTCTTCCGAAGCTGTGGATCAGCGGAGCGCGGCCTATGTGTAAGGTCATTGATGTAATCGTAAATTGGTTGACCATTGGTATGACTTTGAGGCATTGGTGACCATTGTCGATTCATACTGTGATCAATGTTGTTATTCAAAAGAGAATCTAATGTTAGAGGTTGCGGTGTATGCCCTCTATCCGGCATGGGCGCGATGACATGGGGCGATCTAACGCTTGGTGAGATATAGCCGGAGCTAATGAGACTGTCCAATTTCAGTTTGGTATGTTGTAAGACTTCCTCGTTCAACGAAGACAAAAGATTATCCATAACTGAATTTTGTTGGGCGGAAGATAGCATTAGCATCCACGAGCACAATTGGTTTACATCGTGTGTGAAGTTAACCATATTCGTGGGGGCGGGAGCCGGCAAAGGACCCATGCTGCTGGTTGGTCTTGTGAATGAATCCAGAAACATGGATGAGGTCGGTTGCAATGAAGGTGATACGACAGCAGGTCCGGCTGCTGAACGCTGAGAATCAACGAGCATGTTTTGTTGTTGGTCCAACAAGTCATTGAGGGAAAGATGCTGGGAGGTAAGCTGAGGACTGAGCGGCCTGTGGGAGCCACTACCATTTTCACAGGCTCTGGAGCTATGAGTGAGGTTCATCGCCGTAGATTGCGGTGACAGAAGCACAGCTCCTGGATGTGCTCTTCTGGGTATTCCAACAGGAGAGTGAACTCTCGTTGGGAACCCCATATTTTCCTGATGAAACATGGAGGATGTGATGTGATAGGGAATTTTTTCTGGACAAAGAAGGTGGGAAGGCTTGTACAAAATTGGCTACTGAACGAATATAAGTTTCCAGCTAACACGTTCTGCCTCAAAGCTCAAGGGAAGGTCTCTTCGTTTTTCGCTTCTACCTGTAGAAGTGCTTTCTCGAAGAAAGAGAACTGCGTTGTATCAGAGTGTCTAATTTGGCCGGTTTAAAGCCTTTTTCCAGCAGATCTTCTGTGCTTCAATTCCAGACGTTGGAAGGACAGTTCTGAGTTCAGTTATTACGCGGCACCTGTTCTGAAACCGGAACACTGGTCGGTTATTGTTCAGGCGTTTGCCGTAAAACTAAAGTCAGAGTATGCTGCGTACTTTTTGGCAACGAACCTTTGGGTTATGTTATAGTTCGAACCTGTATGCTGTCTGTCGACAATTTTTCACTTTTACTTTCGTCAACGACAATGGCCGAACGTACGTAGCGCTTTCAATTACTGGTGTACTATTGAAAATTTTTCCATAAAGTACTCGAGTACGTGAGGGTTAGTTTCTGGAAATTCGATGAGATAGAGATGGGCGGCTAGTGGACGTTGGCTATGTTCAACAAAGCGAACACAGCTTGTGGCCCACCAGTCATCAATTGAAGTAATAGAGAACCATTTAGATAGGAATGGCAAGCACTTCCGTTGAGGATTTTGAGCGCCTACGAGATAAGTGTATAACGGGTTCGTAGCGTATTTGGATGTCGAGGCCCAAGAGTGGTTCGCGGTGTTCAGTTAAATGTCCTGCTGTCTTAAATTTCAAAGTATTGTGATAAGTGTTTCTTCAAATAATCAGATTGGTACGTATGCTTCATTATAAACGTTGTAAACGTTACAAACTGTCACCATCTACTAAGGGTTTTCAATACATCTCTAAAACTAACCACATCAAGAAACTTTCATTACTAAATAACTTTTCTGCTCTTGGTAATGGACTCCACTATTTACTTTTATCGCTTCTCAACTGATAGATCTGCAGGCGCGTCTCTAGGACACCCACCTCCACTTTCATCCTCAATAGAACTTCTGAAGTATTGACTCACACTGTTCTTTCACTGACTCGTCCTCTTCCTTCATGCTGGCGAGAAGCTTCCCAATAAAAGGTTTTACGGGTGGTCTAAACATTATCATAAATTTGAGCGATTGAAATCCTAAAGAGCTCCGTAGAGGATCCAAGCACAAGGATTTGATCTTGTCGATGTGCAGCTGAGTCAAACGTGGTAACTCACTCACTAATCTAATAAAAAGGCGTCTATGCGAAGGTTCCAGAACAGGTATCAGAGCATCTAGTACCTTTAGAGACCATTCATCATACACTGGTGTATCTTTGCTATCAACCGTATTTTGTAAAGATTCAAAATACCATTCCTCGCTTAACCATTCAATGACAACTTCAATGCGATTTCCGAAATCCTCTAGAAAATACTCATAGATCGCAAGTCTTGCAGTATTGCTCATTTCATTGTTATGATTTACGCCTCGCGTTGCTAGTCTAGTAAGTAAAACTAACCAAGATGTTTTGTTATTCCATTTCATGAGCCTTACTTTGTGCAACAAGTTATCAGGTGCTTCGTCATTGGTGTCATCCCCTTCTTCCGAATTTCTCACGTTAAGTATATGGGTTAAGACTCTGGCGAAATGCTCTTTTTTCTCCTCCTCTGACATTGGCGCAGGTAGTCCTAAAGTAAACTCCTGCTTGTCCTCATCTTCAGATGCATCTTCTTCCTCGGGCTCCTTTTCTACTTCGCGCTTTTTCGCTGGCTGAGGTGTACTGTGACCATCCTCTAGTGGACGCTTTCCAGAATTGTTTGTGTTCGATGCCTTATTCATGAGATCGGTGTAGCGAGATGCAACTATAGACAGTCCTGTTATGACTTTCTTTGTATCACTTTGATACAATGACTCTGTGCATATCTTGGCCATTATGCTTGGCGATAGCCTGGATATGTCAACCTCTGAGTGCTTACTATTCATGAGAGAATAAACTGATGCATATGTATTATCAATAGCGACCGGAGATGTATTGAAAAACCCAGTATTCGAACTCTTGGATATTGCATAATTCTGTAGTTCGTGAAGAATCTGCATATCTGGTGAAATACGGGGCAGTTGAGACTCGGTTTTTGCAGATGAAGCTTGATTTGAAGCCTTCAGGGAGGCAACATATTTTGCTCGTTCGCGTGGCGGCATCTTATGTTCCACTTGTTTTGCTTCAAAATTCATGATACCCTTGGATTTAGTTTCTTCACCGATTACATGCAAAGTCTGAGAGATTTTAGAGAGTTTCGAATGATATTGAGCAGAGCTGCCGGAGTTTTTGATTAGTTGAGACTTGAGGCCGAATTGAACAAATACCTTATAGCAGCGTTCTACGAACCTTTTCGACAGTCGATATTGTAAGACAGATTCCGGGTCTTGCTGGTATTTGTTATCAACATTGAACTTTAAGATACCGTTCAAAATACGGTTTGTGGCTTGAGGCCGCTGTTTCATAATGAAACTTAAGCAGTTCAAAATACCCATAAACAGCGAAGAAACCATCATCGACTCTTCTGATAGATAGTTCAGCAGATAATCCAGCAAATGTTTAGCCCCCGCCCGCAATTGGCTCTTGGACAACATGACCGGATGGGAGTCAGGGAGCGAAGCAAAGCTAGAACCCGGTGGACCTTCAGTGTGTGTAATAACCAGAGTAGCAATAAACCTAACAATGGCTAGCTTAACACCTAAGGATCTCGCGTGGTCATTTAACGGATCTTCCGTTGGTGACAGCGGATATGACGTCTTCCACTTGGACAGGATAAAGTTTTTGAGCTGATCCATAGTATCCCACAGATCCTTATTTGAGGTTTTGGCAACTAGATCGAAGAGCCAGTCGTAGCATCTGCTGAAACCCAGAATACCATCTCGTAGGGTAGAATGATCCTGCTTTGAACGACATATTTGGGACAGTGTGGAGAGATGTTGGGATGCAATGAATGGCTTTTCACTCGTGACAACCTCCTCATGGTTCAAAACATCCATGAACAGCCTAGCACATATCCTGCCCAGTGCAGTAGACGGGCTTCTTGTGGACCGATACAGCGCCATAGCCGTCTCCAGAACCTTCGGAAGCGTTTCCCCCGGCTTGGTTTGCATGGCCAACGTTCTGGCTTGAGTCAATTGTGCTACCTCGTCCGACATAATGGCCGAATAAGGTAAGTTTCGCTGGATGTTTTATCAAATTTCTTGCTTATTGGTATCTGTCTCAATCACAACGTTTTATCAATATTAATTTTTCATACTGGAATTCACAGCTCCAAGACTGACCACGGCAATATTCACGAGAACCATTTTTGAGTGAAGTGGCAGACGCATTCCGGTGTCGCTCGCTAGTTACCTACATATTCCGGTGAAAACTCACATATTATCATTTTTGGCCAAAATTTGCTACGATTTAGGGTACGTTAATATGGGGACACGAATAACGTAGACAAGGTCAAAAGGGCCCGAAGTACATACATAAACTACATAACGTGCTTCACTAGGGTTGTAAATAAGTCGACGTTCTGCTAGCCACAATGATCTCAAAATTATTGTAATCCATTTGGTTACGAATAACTCACTTCCAATTTCAATTAACACATATTGAGGTAACGTTACTGCAACATTGTCGCGACGATTTTCACTTAATCTTGTAGTTCTTTATAACAGTAAGTACAAGCTAAACCTTTCCTTGTCTACTATTCAAAACTACCTAATAAACAAAAATCGTCAAATCGAAACCTAGTGGGGACCCTTCGAAACCAAATACTTTTGACACCGTGATAACCTCCCCTATCAAAAAAGCAACATTAGCACTTACGTACAATTCATGTAACTAGTTTTTTTATTCCTTTGTCTGCGCTCATGACAAGTGGAATACGAAGACCACTTGTTGGGCCACTTTTTGAGTCTATTCTTCATTCCTAGGCACTATGTCAATCAAAAAATCGAACATATCACTCTTCAGCAGAGCTTGAGCTATATCACTTTTTTGTAACGTCCTTCTCTTGTGTTCTTCTGCAATGCACCAGGCTCTTAGCGTAAGTTCGGTTATGAAAATCTCACATGCTTTGGCAAAAAGGATAGGAGCCTCGGCACTAATCATCCGAACATCTTCGTCAGTCTTCATTACCTTTTTGATTCGAGCGAGTGGTAACGAATGTGATTTGAAATCGTCTTGGTACTCGCTTCCGGGTTCATTGGTCATTTCTATCTCGTTGATCAATTCTTGCCAATATTGAATGGTAATCTCCAGGTAGCTTCCCACTAAGCCCTGAGCCACATTGCGGAAAACATCGACTTCCTCCTCCGGTCCTTGATCCATAGTTAACGAGCAATCAGTGTTGACTCTGTGGTTGTCTTGATTGTTAGCACGACGATAAGCTTTCTAATTAATTCCGTAAATCGATCGATCTTCATCCATTAGCAGATACCACGCTTTAAGTGGTTCAAACCTTTTGAACTGTAGACGTGACTAGAGAAGTTGGACGATGCGGAAATTCCAATCTTTTAGTAGCAGTGTCGAGTCGAGCCTATTACAGCCACATAAACCCCAGAACTCCAGTGAAATATACGCAGAACCAGAAAACTTCTTGGAGATCGAAGTTGCAAACCCAATGACCCATTTTCCACACTCAGACCACAGAGGCATGTATACAGACTATGAGATAATATGCCGCACAAATCTGCCTTCCTTTACAAAGAGAACTAGTAGCGTCAGAAGACGTTATTCCGAATTTGAGCTATTCCGCAAATGTCTACTTAAGGAACTGTCGTTCTCAAGCCATCCGAAAGTCGTGGTTCCAAGTCTGCCTGGTAAAATTATTTTAGGGAACAGATTTGGCGACGAAGTTATCGATGAGCGCAAACAAGATCTCAACAAATGGATGAACACTGTGGCAGGCCACCCTTTATTGCAAAGCGGTTCGAAAGTTCTTGTGCGTTTCATCGAGAGCGCGAAATTCACAGGCTAGTCTCAGGTAACATTGCGATAGTCAAAGCAAGACCGTGTGTTGTACTATAATGCGTGTTCGCAACGCGGCTTCAGGAGCAGGCCCGTCCATATAAATGTTGTACTTTCTTTTACGAGGGGACTACCGAATATCTACGTATTTTAAAGAGAGATAAAAAAGAACGGCAAGTGCGACGTTTACAGTCAATTCTTGCCACTGAGAGTTCTTGCCGTTAGCTGGAATGTTACCGTCGTGGTACGGTATTTGACCAACTAGAGAGTGGTTCTAAACAATCACTAAATAAAGCCATATTGAAAAATTTCGAAACGAAACTGAACAAAAATCCTTTTAAGGACCATCCCTGTGACCTTTAGAGCCGTCAATGAAGAAGTCAACGCTACTGTCAGTTGATGCCTTCGCCAAGACTGAGGAAGATGTACGAATTCGTACGCGAACAGGTGGCATTATAACGCTATCATGCGTTTTGGTGACGTTTATGTTGTTGTTTAGCGAATGGACACATTTGAAAGAGGTAGTAACACGACCAGAGCTGGTGGTCGATAGAGACCGCCATTTGAAATTGGATCTAAACATGGACATGACTTTCCCCCATATGCCGTGCTATTTGATGAACATGGACATTTTAGACAGCTCTGGTGAACTACAGCTGGACTTGCTTGAAAGTGGCTGGAGTAAAACCCGTCTTGACAGTTCGGGTCAAAGCTTGGGCACTGAGAAATTCAAAATTGGTCAAGATGACAATCCTCGGCCTGAGGACGAGGATTATTGCGGGCCTTGCTACGGTGCAAAAGATCAAAGTCAAAATGACCAAAAGTCTAAGGAAGAACGTGTTTGCTGTCAAACTTGTGAGGATGTGCGTATGGCGTACATGGATGTTCAATGGGCATTTTTCGATGGTAAAAATATAGAACAATGCGAGCGCGAAGGTTATGTTGAGAAGGTCAATAAGCATATAAATGAGGGCTGTAGAATAAAGGGGCAGGCAAAGCTCAATCGAATCGAAGGTAATTTGCATTTTGCGCCGGGCAAGGCATACCGCAATTCGCGGGGCCATTTCCACGACATTTCACTTTATGAAAACAGTCCCAATTTAAACTTCAACCATATCATACACCATCTGAGTTTTGGTAGAGAACTTGAGGGTGCCGCTACAGGAAGTGTTTCAACCGCTCCACTCGACGGAAAAGATGTAAGACCCGAGTACGATACTCATTTCCACCAATTTGCCTATTTTGCGAAGATAGTGCCTACTCGCTTCGAGTACTTGGATGGTGGAAAGACGGAAACCACACAATTCAGCGTTACTTATCACTCACGTCCTATTCGTGGTGGGCGTGATTCTGATCATCCCAATACTGTCCACAGCACAGGGGGCTTCCCCAGTGTTTACATTTATTTCGAGATGTCCCCCCTAAAGGTCATCAACAAACACCAACATGCACAATCCTGGTCTGGGTTTTTACTAAATTGCATTACTAGTATTGGTGGTGTCTTAGCCGTGGGCACAGTAGTTGACAAACTTACATACAAAGCCCAGAGGTCACTTTGGGGCAAGAAGAGCGCTTGAAAACCGAAGCTGCAGGAGTCGGAGAACAGAAAGATGCAAAACGACAGAGTTAAGAAGAATAACCATAAAACGACAGGGAAACATGCAAATGTAATCATACCGTGACCATTCGAAGCTCACATTCTTTCAGAAGTGTTACCCAGCGGCATTGATTGATTGGCCTGTAAATAAACTGAAAAATAAAGTTATGAGTCCATATTCTTTCCTGCTTCCTCAGAAGAGAGCCCTTCGAGGTAAGGTTATTCCAAAGATAATTTAGATAAACAGTTGCCAAAATCTGAACGCAGCGATGAAACCTCTACGCGAATTTTCCGAAGAATTGTAGTCGATGAGGCCCTTACGTATTCAATGATAAAAGCCACTAGTCGGTAAATTCTCTAACCATCTCGATAGACGTGTTTTGACTAGTAAAAGAAATAAGTAAGAAACGACGAGCTAGCTAGCCTCGATCAACTGTCTATCAGAGTCCTAGAATGGCTATCCAGTCACAATCAACTGCATCGCTACCTACTTTGGTTACACGGTCCACCCAAAGCTTGCTGAATAGGCGTGTTACAACTGAAGATTCCCTGTATCATATATGCTCGACTATAAAAAAACGTTTGGAGCTTTTGCCACAAATCAAACCCTATCTTAACCTTGCACATGCCAGCAGCGAGCTTCTGAGTGAGAGGCAGGCGCTCTTACTGTCTCAGAAACAGCAGCTGAGCCAGCAACAACATCGAGGTGTTGGGTCAGGCATGGGCGCTAATACTAATGGGAACAGCCTAAAACAAGCCTCAGACCGACGTATCAGTGCCATGTCAAGCAACAGCTACTCTGATGATCAGGATGTTTCGAACCTTTCGATAGAAGAAACAGTGGTAACCTTTAGTATGGGTATTCTACCAATCTCCATGGATTGCGACTCAGTAACGCAACTGTCACATCTCTTCCAACAGGGATCCCCGTTGTGCGTAATATTCAATGCAGTGAAGCCACAATTTAAACTTCCTGTGGTGTCATCGGATGACCAGCGTATCTGTAAAAAATCCATTTATGATTTCATTTTAGCATGCAAGAAGTACTTTACTTTCAGCGATGAGGAGCTCTTTACCATTTCAGACGTGTTTTCCAACTCTACAGACCATTTCATAAAGGTTTTGGATGTAGTAGTAACATTATTGGACTCTGCTCCCCAAGTTTTTCCACAACTGCCAGTGGTGGAACTTCAATGGTCAAATACGGACCAAGGCAAAATCGTGCGGGAATTCATCGAAACCGAAAGAAAATACGTTTATGATCTGGAAATTTTAAACCAATACCGAAATCAACTTTTGCACTGGGGAATTATCAGTTCCGAAGAACTTTATATGCTTTTCCCAAACTTGAATGATATAATAGATTTTCAGAGGCGATTCCTTATATCGTTAGAGATAAATGGCCAAGTGGAATCGTACAAGCAGAGAATTGGAGCCTTGTTTATGCATTCCAAGCATTTCTTCAAACTTTATGAGCCATGGTCAATTGGTCAAAATGCCGCCATAGACTTCATATCTTCGAGCTTTGACAAGATGGAGGGCTTGGACTTTGTTATTGCAAATAAGCTAGAGCTTCAGTCCTTCCTCCTAAAGCCGGTTCAGAGATTGTGCAAATATCCATTGCTTTTGAAAGAGCTTTTACAACAGTCTACTTCGGGCGCCAACTACAAAGAATTAGAACTAGCGTGGGATATCTCAAAAAGTATTGCACGCAGCATAAATGAAAACCAGAGGAGAACCGAGAATCATGAGATGGTAAAGAAGCTCTATGATCGAGTTGTAAATTGGAAGGGTTATCGAATTGCCAAATTTGGGGAACTCTTGTATTTCGACAAAGTTTCTATCTCTACAGGGAATCCAAACGAATCCGAGCATGATTTTGAAGTCTACCTTTTTGAAAAAATCATTATTCTCTTTAGCGAGGTGATACAGAAGAAGAGCAACAGCATATCTTTAAAAAAGAAGTCGAGCTCTGCCTCGACATCTACATTGCATCTTTCCGGTAACGGTACTAGTACCGTTGGTGCGTCCGGGAATTCTGGTGAACCTAAACTTGATCTTCGTGGGCGAATTATGATTGTTAATTTGAATAAAGTTAGTACTATTGAGAACCGCTGCTTGAATATTATATGGGAATCGCCAAAAGAGCAGGGCAATTTTGTTTTAAAATTTAGGAACGAAGAGACGAGAGACAATTGGCTTAATAGTCTCCAAACACTCCTACGGCAAGTACGCAGCGAATCGCTCAAGAGCAATAACAGCAGTGATCGGTCATCGTTTTCATCTGGTACCTACTATCCACACAACAGTATGAGTTCTCTAACAAGTAATCAAAACAGAAGAATATCAGACGTGCTGCCGAGAAACCATGCACATCAATCATTTGAAAATGAGTATAGGTCTATTTCTGAAAGCTATAGATCATCGATCCCCGAAACAACCCTCCTCGTGCGGATTGCATTCCAAAGTGATTTTTACACAGTTCTAGTGGAAGTAAATTCGGGAATCGACAATTTATTACATATCATCAAAAGAAAACTGACCCACGTAGGTACTATTTCCAAAATAAAGTATCAGGACGAAGACGGTGATTCTGTAATGCTGGAAAGCGAAGATGATTGGAATGTTGTTAAAGACATGTTGAGAGAGAGTGGTGAGCGTATACTGAACGTTTGGGCTTACACCTGATGCAGTTATGACCTTGTGGCAAAAGGAATTGCCATAGGATAACCCATCTATCGGCATTGAGCAACTGGGTGCTTTGAAAGTATTGCAGATATGTCATTATAATTAGTGAACAATATCTTCACGGGAAGCAATGGATGCTAAAGGCACCTGTACCCTCTGCTCAAAATGACAGTAGTGTAACAAAGTGCATAAGTTATAATGTATATCATCGGAGAATAGAGTAGTCCGAATCAGTAATGTCTGATCGAAGAATTTCTCTCAAAAATGTGTAAGGCCCTTTCTTCACAAATTGGATATTCATTCAGTTTCCATCAATTACGTTGTTTATGTAGTTGGTGGGAACTAAAAATTCTCTTAAGCTGATACTTTAAATTTGTTCGCTCGTAGATGACCCTTGATTCCTAGTTGTTTCAATAGTATGTAATGTTGATGTTGGGCCCGACATTCTTACAAGTCGTCCCAATAAATAAATAAGTAACACAATCGTAGTAGTTAGGTCAGGGTGTACTTTGGTCCATCGCCGCCTTCTGGAACAACCCAATCAATGTCCTGGGTTGGGATTTTAATATCACAAGTTTTACAATGGATACAATTTTGTCCGTTTATCTGGAATTTCACTCCCAAAGTAGAACTTTCATCGTCCACGTATTCGTACACGCCAGCTGGGCAGAACCGTGACTCGATGCCCTTCCACTTTTGATAGGCCAAAGTAGCATGCTTATCAAGATCTTGATCCGGGACTCTTAAATGGCACCGTTCGTCTTCGTTATGATAAGTACCAGTACGAGACACAGAGGTTAAGATGTCAAACGAAATCTTACCATCTGGTTTAGGATAGTCAATAGGATCGTACTTTTCGGCAAGTTCGGTAACAGCAGCATCAGATTCGTGATGCTTAAATGTCCATGCTACCTGACCATTCAGCACTAACGAATCTACACCAGAGTACGCCATGCCTCCTAGGCGACCCAATAGAGGATGGTTAAAAGAAGGTCTAATGTTGCGAACTGCATAGAGTTCTTCAAAGACCCAAGAATTTTTAAATTTCTTGTCATAGGAGTCTAAGTTAAGTGGGGATGTCACGACCTGTTCGACATCTCCTTCTTCTATGCTTTCGATCGTAGGCATTTTAGAAATGGCTTCAAAGATAGTTTCAGCCGCCAACATACCTGTTTTCATAGCAGTGTGTGTCCCTTTTATCTTTGGAACATTCATAAATCCTGCGGAAGCACCAGCCAATACGCCTCCAGGAAAATTTAATTTTGGTACGGATTGTAATCCCCCTTCATTGAGGGCACGAGCACCGTATTCAATGCATTTACCACCAGAGAGGATCTTTTCGTAGTAAGGATGATGTTTCATTTTCTGAAATTCTTGATACGGGGACACGTAAGGATTTCTGTAATCTAAACCTACAACTAGACCCACTGTCACTAAGCCGTCACCAAAATGATACATGAAACCACCTCCGTAAACATCATTAGATAGAGGATACCCCATAGTGTGTGATGCATATCCTTTCTTGAAATTTTCAGGTTTTACTTCCCAAACCTCCTTTATGCCTAAACCGTACGTTTGATTGCACTTGCCCTTTCTCAGGTCAAACTTCTTGATAATTTGTTTGGTCAACGAACCGTGGCATCCTTCTGCCAGTACTGTTTGTCTGGCATGGAACTCCATACCTCTTTCAAAAGACGTTTTGGGCTCACCTTGTTTAGAAATTCCCATGTCTTTTGTTGCGACGCCAATAATACCTCTTCCATCAGCGCTGTATAAAATCTCCGAAACAGAAATACCTGGAAAGACCTCCACTCCCAATTCCTCAGCTTTTTCAGCAAGATATCTTACCACCTGGCTCAAGGACCCGATGTAATTTCCTTCATTAGACATTTGTGGTGGCTCTGGGACGGGTAGATCAAAGTCTCCAATAAGGTATTTCAATTCGCCTGATTTCACGGGAGTGACCAATTCCGGTGGAAGAGGAATTCCATTACCATTTTCATCGTAAAACTCGCTCTCGGGGAACAACTCTCTGAGCGCCTTCGGTTCCATGATGACACCAGAAACCATATGTGAACCCATGTCGGGTGATTTTTCTAGTACCACGACTCGGCGATCACCAGATCCATTCAAATTATCCAATTGTTTGAATCTTATAGCAGTGGCTAAGCCGGCTGGTCCTCCACCGACAATACAAACGTCCACCTTATCAATTGCTCTTTCCTCAGACATAAGAGCTTTTTGATCTTCGCTTAAATTCTTAAATGGTATTTCAGCAGAATTCTTGCAGACCTTTCCGGTCAAAAAATGACGATGAACGTTCTTGTTCATAGCACTGGAATATGTGGACATGGTAATGACTGTCCTTGTACCTGCCGTTTTCAGGCTTCTCACAGAGGCTCCAAACCTATTGACATTCGTAATTCCTCGTCTCGGCAGAAATCTTGTTATCATTTGAATTATATTGCTACTGTATGAGCGGAAGATGATTGATTGGATTGGAGCCAATCCTAATAATCTCAACTGCAGTGCCTTACTTTATGGGGTTTAAAGTTTCAACTACTTCAAATTCGTCGATTGCCCGCTGAGATTTGACTATACATATAAGTATTTTCTCCAGCTTGGAAATGGACAAAGGTCATATGGTATCATATACGGTAACGGACCAGGCCGAAATATCATACCCGAACGACGTGGTTAAATGGGCTACTCTTAACAGTGTTTGAATGATGGCCATAGGCTTCTGGCAGTTGTGTTTCTTGGCAAAGTCACATTAACGAGATTACTTCAAATACTTCAAGATAATTGCTGTGCAACAGTACGATTAACTTGTAAGCAAACACGTATTTGTTACCAGCAAATGCTTTTGGGTGGAAGGAAGCCATAGAACTTATTATTATTGCCCTCATGAACTAATGAGCCATTCGTTGATGGTACTTTGTTGTAAAATCATCAGAATTCGCAACAATCGATATTTGAGTGCAGATCATCTCATAAAATGACAAAATAGTTGGTAAAGGGGTACTGTAAATCCTCATCTATCGATAAAATTTACCACAAATTTCATTGCTTCGTATCCTTGCATCCGCCTCTTTCATTAGGACACAGTCATTGTAATTATTCATAATCTGTGTTCGTATCACTAATTACTCATCAGTCACCGAAGTTGTTGCTGAAGTTGTTGCTGAAAACGTCAAATGGCCATTCACTCAGCAAGTGAGCTAGGTGAAAAATAATGGAGTTATATAGATGCGTCGTGGCTCCTGTTTTACTTGCCTTTAGTACGCAAATTTAATTCCAGACACTTCTCTCTTTTGCATCTGATTCAAGCCACTCTGCCCACCGAATGATGAACTAATATTACAACTTCTTAAAAAGATTATACATATATATAAAATAACCCGTGTTTCGGCCAACCTGGCCAACATTGAAATGAAATAGTCACATACAAACTAAACTAGCTCAAAAGCCAGTTCACTCTTATTGTCTCTGTTGATTTTAATTCCCGGTCCTGGACCATCATTATAAAATAACAGTGATCATCGAAAAAGACCGTCGAATTCTTCGACTGAAACCGCCTCTGGAGATTCGATTTCCTCCAAGAGAAACCCAGAGCGTATTGTCTGAAGCCATGAGTTGCATGTCAGACTCGGTGAGAAGGGCTCCAGCACAATACGAGTATTCGATTGACTGGACTCCACAGGCTTTTGACTAACCATCACTTTTTGAATAGCCGACGCTGCTGCATTTGCATGGTCCTGGAGTCCAATGTTCTTCTTCGTGGTCAACTTACTCAGCCGAGGTGCCGCTGCCGCTGCCGTAAGATAGGGAGGTGCAGCACTAGGAGCCGCATCTGCAGATGCAATTCTTGGTTTCTTGCTTAGCGGCTCACTAAAACTTGGTCTGAGGCTATAATTTTGAGCAGAATCTGAAGGGCTGGCATCACCATTGCTTCCTATCGTATTAGGGACCATTCTCATTGTGACGGGTGAAGCCGCATATGGTATGTTAAAATCGCTACCAAAAGAACTTATGCTGAAAGTGTTGTTGACCGTAAATGTTCGACTTATCTGATTCATGTTCTTGGCTTCGGCTCCTGTTGTATCTGCGGTAGAATCAACCTGTACCTTTGACGCCATTTGTCCCTTTTTTGAACTTCCGTTTGTTTTGCCAATTTTTAATTTAGATTCTTGCCTCTGCAGCAGCATAGATTGAGTATGAGACTTATAGTCCGAAGCCAAGACGCCACGATACACATAAACCATCCTCCTAGGGGAGCCTTCGGACCATTGCCGCGAAAGTGCATATTTCAAGGTCTTTTCCCCTTTTTCTACTTTTTTCACGTACGCATTCAGCTTCGCTGAGATCAAATTCGAGAGCTTTGTCGATGCGCCGGCCATGTCTGGATGTTTCTCCGCTACAAAATCGCATAGCTGTTTAACGGTAACACCCTTTTCCTGTGGATCCTTTTCATAAAGTATGACGAAAATTGCCAGCAAAATGTCATCGTCCATGGTTAAATCCTTTTTGTTGGGCTTTGGACGTTGGCCCGTTACTGGCACCACTATGGAAAGCTCTGATGCAGTACCAGAAGACGGTACAGGAGAAGAAGCTGCCGAACGTTTCAATGCTAACATGTCTTTCCTAGGCATTGGAGTCTCAGAAATACCATTGTCACCGCTGGAATCAGAGGTAACGCTGGAGTTGCTCCTATCAGCCAGGCTCTCAAACGATGCACTGTGCGAGGAGCTGCTGAGCGAACTTGGTTGAAAAACTGGTGACGCAGAGTTGTGTAGTGCCTCATTTTCCAACGTAGGAATCTGCAAAGGTCTAGGGTTTGTCAAAGCCATCTCTGTGAATCACTTAGATTTGATCAGTACTGTTCGTATCTAACTTCGACAGCATGCAATCGGGCGGCTAGGAACGTTCTCAATTCCTAAGTTACCTAGTTCAGTCTTGAAACTAAGAATCAGCCAGGTATGCCCTACCTTTTGAAAAAGACTGCAGTGGTACTGAATTCGATGCACCCTGAACTGCGTTAAAGAAGTTAAAGCCTGGAGAAGTTAACAGGCCGGTTGTTTACCTCTTTTGAGCTAAGTCTCGGATATAGGCTGGACAGCTTCACCAAAAATTATGACTAAACCGCTTGCCTGGTCCTTGATGGTAAGTCAACTTTCTTAGTTCGAAGCGTGATGGTACTTTGCAATCAACGGTAATCAATAACCTGTTTATCTAGCCAAAAAAAAAAAATTATGAGCAGAGAAACGTAGCAACGATAAAATGGTCTTGGTGACGAAGGTGTGGAGAAAAGGTTAAGATGGTATGGTGTTTCGCGATCCAAGGTATGAAGCTGGATTGGATAGACTTCGAATGGCTCTTCTTATTATTCATCACTTCCGACGCTGTGAAAAAAATTTGGTAGATTATGCAACTTAGTCTTCTCTTTGTTGTAGGGGAGCTTCTAAGCGCGCCAGAAATGAGTAGCTGAGGAACTGGAAGCGACTTAAGGGAGAATCTGGAGCATTAATTCAGGTACATAGTTAAGACAGTTTAGCAGGCGTGAAACTGAGGCCCAAACAGCGCAAAATCTTAATAGTTTAGTAGTCGTTATACACGAAAGATGAAGTGGTGCCTTCAAGCCGTAGACATGAGCACTTCTTTTCAGGATAGGGGACACCAGTTTTTCAGTGGATTTGTGTGAGAAGTAGTACACCATTTGGAATATTGCTTGTTTTTTCTCAGTGAAGTTGATGTTACGCTTCTTTAGTGCCAACATTATTTATATGTATTTTCCAAAACAAATTTGGGAAAAAACACAGTCAAATGTGAAGCAAGCCCTAAGTTGAAGCCCTAGCTGTGCAGCCTTGTGCCTCCAGCTATGTAGCGGTAACAAATGAGAGCTCATAAACCGCCTTTTAAACCTTCTCTCACCTTCTTGAGAGCCACGCTGGTACGTTCAAAGTCCCGGTGCCAGTAGTTGTCTTTGTTGGGGTATAGATTCTTGATGTCAGTGCCATTAGGCGGGACAAACCAGTAGTTTACCGCAACGTGAATTTGACCTTCTGGGGAAGTAGAATTTGAGTTTCCAAACGAAGTAACTTCGTGAAACCACCCAGTAGGAAGATATAGCATTTCACCCGGTTCCAAATCTACCACAAGGCGATTTGCATCAAAAAACAATGGCCATTGTTCCACTGCTTTGGAGTAGATTTGTTGTCGTAATGAGCTGTCCTGGACTTTGTCCAAGTGCACTACCGTGGGTATTACGGTCGAAAAGGAGGGCGGATCCAATTTTACGGTTGATTTTCTACTTCCTACTTCTTCGTCTTCATCAATTACCTTCTGCCACCTTTTCCTTTCCTCGGTGGATAGATGTGGGTTGTGACCTAGCTCCTGTCGACCTACTTCGGCTAAGATAGCCCCATCATCGCGTAAACTCCGCCACAGAGGAGATTTTTCGCACCTGGAATAGTCGATCACTCCTGAATTATAAACCTCCCGAATAACTCCAACCGTATACATCTTCGCGGCATCTTTCGGTGAAAACAGTGTAAATCGCTTGTGTCCATTGACGGGAACATATATATTATCAGCGTGGTCGTGATGCAGTCCCGAAGAGGAGCCGCCGCCTGGTACAGACCTTCCAAGACCCAGTCGGTCCGCGTTGGCATTATATTTTGACAAAAAACTGTCATCAGTTGTATCTGGTGGTCCAGCAGTTGCACCGATCCACAGATTAATTTGTTGCGGGATCAAACTGCTCATGAATTCAGGTGCTTCGGGTAACACGTCCACCAGATTATGCATTGGAGGTTGGTATAGCTCTCTAACCCTCTGACCGGCCTCTACCGTACCAAGTGGGTCAGTTTGCAAGTCCAGCACTATCTCGTCGTCATCTTCCTGAGACCTTAGGTCATCAAAGTCGTCATGAGTATTTTCCAAATTGAATGATCCATCATCGGAATAATTATCCTCATTGTGGAATCCGCCAATATCTTCGCCTAAGTCGCCTTCTTCTTCTTCTTCTTCTTCTTCTTCTTCTTTTTCCCCCACTTCTTTAGGATCATCATGCTCTGCGTACTGCGTTGTCAAATACAAGTCAATATCACCCATTCTCAACCGTTGCATGAACTCCTCAAATGGCATTTCGAGCCTTTTTTCACCGCTCCCAAAACCTCCTTCCACTTTGCGCTCCACTTGCAGAACTTCTTGGGGTGCAAGAGTAGATGTAATTACCGCAGGAGCCAAGTCCTTTAACAAGATATCGCTTGACGATACCCCGCGGATCTTACATGGTTTGCGAGCAAGTACATAGTTTTTCAAAAAGTCAGTAATACTTTCAGAGCCAGCAGGCAGATCAATGACATCTACAGTACTGAGTTTATCACTGAGGCACTTGGTATACTCGCTCTCGGTGCAATTGACCAAAGTGTTGGTTTTTTTAACGCTATCTCTGCTCTCCACAGGGGCTGACCTTTTGACCATTTTGAGCGTTTCGCATGGACAATGTTGGCCGAGCCTCAAAATATTTACTTGCGCTTCTCACTTCATCTTATGGGTTACCGAACATCCTTCTTCACTTTCAAAACTTAGTTCTACTCACTAAATACGATTAAGTTGTTACTTAAGCCGTTGCTCTTACCACGAGTGAACAATAGGCACAGTACATAATCAAGCTCGGCGGCTATTTCTAAGCATTAGGCTTTCGTACCCCAAGAGTGAAATTATAAGATCTTCAAATAATAATTCCTTGACAAGAAGCTGAACGAACGGTATGAAATGCGCTTAGTATGTAAAATAAGACTAAAAAATAAATATACAATGCAAAGTAAACATTCAGAGATTCCTGTAGTGGTCGGATGTTGGCTCAAAATACCCTCAAGCAACCGGAGCGAGAAGACGTGCACGCAAGAATTAGGACTTAGTCAAGTGGACTGACTCTTGTTGAGTTTTGAAAACAGCCATTAATAAATTCGTATTGCCACACAAGAATATCAACTGGCTTATGATACTTGACCAATAACTTTCAAGCCGCTAAAAGTGTCTAGACATTCGCAGTTACCTCAAGAACAACATTTTCTTATCTTGGACGCTTGCAAGTAACCTCAGCCACATCAAAGAAATCCACATCCACACATGCAAGGTTGCGCTTGGAGTCGGCTTTTCCAAACATAGTGGGGCGTACTAAACCAGACGTGTTTGGGTAAGAGACTGGACCATCGGCTTTTGTAGGGTCGAGAGAAGCATTTGTTAGGTGTGTTTCAAGGTATGTTCCAGTTTGGGTATTTGGCTTTAGACTCATGGTAGAAGGGGTGCTTGGAGTAGGTGGAACGTTAGCAAGAGAACGGGAAATAGGTAACGAAGAAGGATCGGCTCTTCCCGAATATGCAACGGGGCTTAACTTCATAGCATGAGACTCGCCCTTTTGTGATGAAGGAGACAACACATTAATAGTGTTAGTAGCTAAAATAGGAACATGAGGTGGGGAAATCATCAGATCGTACTGTATCAGACTTTTTAAAATAGGATTGGATTCTAAAGTATTTTGACCCAAGTATTTCAGTTTAAAGCTCGAAGGAAAATTACGAGATCGCAATTTTTTTAGGATCAAGTCGCAAACGCGCTGCAAGTTAACATCTTTTAGCATGGGAGCGTAATGCAGAAATTCACCATCCACGGATAACCGCAGAGCGTGAGTGGCGAGTGTGACAGCGGCAAGCGCTACGGCGCTGGCGTTGCAATCAAAGGCAAGTATGTGGTCGAAGCATGCGAGCTCACAGAGCACGCAACTGGCGTACTTCAGATCGTTGATGTTCAAGCCTCCGTAGCTCAGAGAACTAATCTTATTTTTCAAGAGGATGTCGACGAAGGCGTCATGTGGAGGAGAGTTGCAGGGAGTCCAATTAAGAGATTTGAGAATGTGGAGCTCCATCTCATGGAATTGCGAGCGTGAGTATTGGCTACAGCACAGGTTTTGTAAAGAGCCTAAGGCGGGTACACGGGGCTTCTTATCCGTGTATTTAGAGGCGAGCCATAGGCTGCACAGCGCGACCAATTGATAGGTAGAGCTCTTCACAATGATACGACTGCAGTAGCGATCAACGATGCTGAAGCAGAGGAACAGGGTAGAAGACGACAAAGCCAATCTTGTGTGACAGCACATGGCGAAATCAAAGATAAGTGAGCGCATATGAGTGTTGATTTCGGGCTGCGCTCGAAAACTTGCCAGACACGGCCTGCTAGTCTGTTCAATTTCTATCAGATGTCGTAGAATATCGACGCTGTAATCCTGGCAGGAAATTTGGTGGGCGAGCAGTTCCATCCGAACCACTCTTGGATGAGCAGCGCGTGAATTCCAAACCGAGCGTCTGACACTGGCCATTCCAGCCAAATGCGAGGAGGTCATGGCGACGATACAGAAGGATATTCTTTTTCTGCTGCGAATGTGCTACGCAGTGGAAGGGGTTTTGAAAGTGGTTTTTCTTCTTCCCTTAATGCAATTTCAGTGTAACGATTTTTCCCGGCTTTCTGATTGAGATGTGTATCAGAGTAGTTAAAGCCAGAAAAGCTGGGAATGAGAAGGAGATGGACACACCAAGTATCGAGAGATATATCACAAAGACTTCACAAAGATGAGGATTGGATAGAAAAAAGGACCCTATTATTGTCGAGGGGAAAACTATAATCAGACGACGTATGACACACCAATGAAGTGAAGAAAAAAAAACCCTAAATTGCTGGAAATGAGATCTGGTTTTGATCTAGCAGTCAACACACCTGTGAGTTGGCTATCTGATTCGCTACGCGGCTAACGTAAAAAAAGAACGAAGAAAGTCCACTGTGTGTAATTTGAGGATTAGCCGTGGGTAGAGGAACGGACAGGCGAAAGGAAAGAAATAAGACAACGAAAAGTGGAAAAAAAGAAGTAAAAATGTAGTGGGCCGTAAAGTTTGAACTAAAATGGTTGGACTTCCGTGAGGCGCCTAGTGAGTTCTTAGGATACGGTGGACAGTAATTGCCGAAATTTCCCCTCGCCGGTGCGGTGGTTGTGGCGATAGTAACAGTATTTTTGGCCTCGATAGAAAAGCTCTTCTTAGGGCTGGCCTGCTGAGATCGCGTCACCTTTTTTGGCGATGCCAGGGAGCAGTTAGTGGTTGGGAGGGAGAAGAGGATGGTGGTATGCCTGACTTGGGTACTCGATCCTTCGACTCGTATCGCAATCAGGAGGATTGAGAGGTAGATCAATTTCCTTAATACGGTAATAATAAAAAATTACCGTATGGGATGCTGCCGCCTTTCTAAACTTTTTCTATTGAGAAAAAAAAAAGGAAAAAGCAATATAATTTTCCCGGGGAAAACTTTCTAAACCAAGAAAAATAGTCACGTGCTAATTTATATTGACCTGATGAGATCCTGGGTTCGAAGCTCGACCCGCGCGGTTGGAAAGCAGAATAGTAGTGCTCTTACTTTTACGCTGCTAGGAGGCGACAGTAGCTTAGACCTGCTAACTACTGCGCTATATGCTGGTAGATGAATGAAGGATTGACGAAAATGAAATGGTTGAGAAACCGTGGATGAACAGATGCAGTAGGAGTGGATGTAGATGGAATATGCGGCTGTTGAGAGGCTTCTATGAGCAGTGCGCTAAATGACCAACAACACGGGGGTGATAATGCAAGCGAGGAGCTCTGGAGGTAGTTGAAATGGATTGAAAAGAGGCGCTTGTGTTGGTGAAGTTCCTAGCTCCTTTAAATCATCTTATATATACATATTCCCGTATCAACAAATTTCATTTACCTGCTCACATGCCTACATAAATCCCACGCGTGCTTTACCCAACCCGCCTGTCTGCCGGCTACCTGTCTTGCGAATTCCACGCCCTGAAAACCGAAAATCTTTAGGATTCGATTTGTTCCTGTATCGGTCGCTGAGTTTCTGTGCGCGGCATTGCCTCGTGGAAGCCGTATACGCGTCTGCCATGGGAACGAGGACAGCACAGTATCGGCCTCGAGTTTGCCTTCTTTCACAATCAATCAATTTTTCGTTTTCGCTTTCGTAATTTTTTTTTTTTTTATGCCTCTCCTCCATGTGCAATGGCCAACTATTTCGCTCGCTGTCTTCAAGGTGGAATTTAGGGCGCCACCGCTATTAGTGCTGGTAATACTGGTGTGCATCGCTAATGCTGCACTTTAACGATTTCCCGAAAAAGCCCAGCAGGTAACCGAAAAACAAAAAATTCATTAACAAGTGGAAGAGTCTAGAGCCCTAAGAACCCTTGAAGAAAAAGAAAAATTCTTCTGGGTAGTTGTAAATTCATTGGTAGCAACCAGCAGCCCATACTCTAGCAACTTTAATTTTTACTTCTCTAACGCCGATAGGTAGACTTTTCG
This sequence comes from Lachancea sp. yHQL494, assembly GCA_030562185.1. Lineage (NCBI taxonomy): Eukaryota > Fungi > Ascomycota > Saccharomycetes > Saccharomycetales > Saccharomycetaceae > Lachancea > Lachancea sp. yHQL494. Next base: position 249,959 of record JAJMGS010000045.1, on the reverse strand, counting down.
CACATTTTGTACGTACGGCGATGTCCCCGAGGATTCATCAAAGGGCCTACTGTTAGTAATGGACAGTCGGTGGAGTCTTGAATTTCAAAGACCAGCAGGCTCATTTTCTTTCTACCACCGCCTTTTTCTTACGTTTTCTGGAAGCCAAATGCAATGCACTAATTGGTTCAGTTGAACGCAGAACAGAGCACAACAGTATGTCATACGTAGGTCAGAAAGAGATAGTAGTCCTGTGATATATCCGGGCCGGCTAATTACCGAGATGGATATACACAATGGGCAGTAATGGTAGGTAAAAAGCGTCGGAAGTCCCTTAGATACAGATAGAAAGATAGAGAGACAGATAATCACCTACCTTTCGATGTTTGGTGCTATTTCCCAATTTGGAATAAATTTATATGTTTCCGTCCATGATGATTATGGTCTGGGTTCAGAACGACGAGAGAAGCGAGACCAGCAGTAAGCCGAGAATGTGTTCGAGCGGACAGAGAAGAAAGATACTCCAGCAGGAGAAGACACCAACTGTAAGTCCTATAGCTACCAGTTTTGGAGCTGGAGCTTAACTCGTTGGCGTACCAATCCTCGTCGCCCTACTTGCATTACCGAAATTGTGTCACTTTTTTCTTTGAAATAATTTCTCACATGACGTGCGACATGGTGCATATCGTTTAGTACGCCATTATGCGTGGCTTGGCATCGTGCGAAGGTACAGTGAGGTCTGATAAGGAAAGAAGCTCATGCCAGGTTCATTCGGAAAGTTTAACTGTGATGACAGCTTGGGACCTTTTTTGTTTAGGACGTAGGGCCTCTTTGAATGTTCTGCAATTCCAGCATAACAGTTGTTCGAATGAGGTGTGTATCAATTATCCTCTACAAAACCTGCGCCCTCCTATTCACGGATCCAATTATTAATGCCGTGTTGTGCTCTACATGATACTACAAATGTGTTTATTCTATAGTCGGATTCACGAATCGCAGCGCTTGGTTGTACAGACCAAAATTTTTGAAACGATTTCTCAATAGCATCACCTTTTGGGTGTTTGCCCTCCCCACGCTTCTCTGGTAAACTTTCAGCGTATGTTCACTGACGTAGAAAATGTTTTCGGTCTCATTGGAGCTCACTTGTGTGTAGTACAATGCCATCGTCAACTTGAAAAGATGAGGATATTTGGTGCGCCTGTCGTACCACCACTGGATAATATTGCGACGTGATTTTGACATTATCTTCAGTTCCTTCTTATACTGAATCCATTCCTCATGACTGCTAGTAAACACCCCCGAATTCGACGCTTCTTCGTCCAACCTTTGACGCTTAGCTGTTTTATTAGTTTCTGATCCCCCATTTTTGGTATTTCTATGTTCATATAGGTCGCATTTGGATAGGTAGTCCTGTATGGTCACTTCTACTTGGCACAGAATTAAATTCATGTCCTCATCCGACATGAACTGCTGTAAGTCCTCAAATTTGTAAGACGGATCTAATGCAACCGCCACGTAATACAGCGAGTTGTTTTTTACACCCTCAAAAAACCCTTGAAACGTATTTTTACTACTCAATACCGCTCTCAGGACTTTCTCCTTGTGTTCCGGTAATAGAGTATCTGAACCATTCAAATACGAATACTCTTGGTCCTCAACGTGTTCACCCTTGGAGGCCTGCTCGCATAAATTGAAGAAACGATTAAGTTTATAATAAATAGACACACCTTCGGGTAGAAAACATATTCCATCGGTCAGCATGGAGCCCCGTAATCTATCAAAGGCAGAACAACAATCGACGAAGTAGCGGAATAACTCTAAAACCCCTGTGGTGTGTGAAACGCTTTCTTCTATTCTCTGTACATCAGAGACTTCGGAACCATTATCCGAACTTTCAAGCCAGCTTCTCAACCTTTGTCTCACTCGTAGAAATTTTATTACTTGACGCCAAACGCCACGAGCTTCATTTTGCTGACTTGAAAAATGTGGTGGGTTAACCAATTCATCTGCAAAGCTTTTCAAAAATGGAATCGTCTCCCAACATTGTGCAAGCTTCTCAATTTTTTGATATTCATATTGGAAATCTCCGTCCGTCATTAAATTCTGAGCCACATTTTCAAATTGAAGTTCCAGGCCTGAGTTTATGCACCGAGCCAAGCGCACATTGCCCAGATACCGCATCACCACCGAGTCGGAAATACTTAGCAGTGCCTTCATTAAATCGTCATGCAATCCAAGACCATGACTCAATTGATCGACTGTTACTATGGCCACTTTGGAAGTGATGTTGTATCTATCCAAGATTTCCATAACTCCTTTGTGTAGCGATGGATGTTCATTAGATGCTTTTTCGTTGAACTCGACTACATCTAAAAGATGACCGTTGACGGGGTCTCCGGTGTTGTTAAGCAAAATTTCGGGAGACTGAACAGCATTGAGTCTGTCTTGGTCCATGATGTTGGGTGCATACGACACCGAGACAGCCAGATATCTTAATCCGTTTTCTCTTGAGCAAACGTAAAGCTGGACACTGACAAATGTAGAAGATTCCAAACTTGTTTTGAGGGATTCATTCAAACATTCGCGATAATGATCTAGTTTTTCTACGACGGCTTTACGAGTCTCTATGAGAGGAACATCGGGAACTAGACCATTAATGATCTTCCAGCCCATGGATTCCACGACATAGAATGGCACCAAGGTTTCAGTAATTAGGACTACGGATGCCAAGCTACCACTGTCTCGGTTGAGGTCGGAGACAAATCTGGCAGATAATCGTAAAGGACGTTCCTTACTGGTAAGCGAGGTCAAAGTGCTTTCTTTGGAAGCAGCGCGCTCGCGCGACTTGTATTCACTCGCATGGTTGTTAGTGATGTGTTTGGACAAGTTTCCGGTAGACTCCCCTTCTTTGTATTCTTTTCCACAATAGATACACGAAGCTACTTTAGAGTCTCCCACGATTGAGATTTTAAAGTAAGGTCTGAATCGAGACCTATTCATCCATCCATTGGCAGAATGTCCCTTTGAAATATCGGAATTACTGCGATTAGAGGGAGGGAGAGCCGGACGTGGCTGGTTGTAAGGCAAGTAGGGTGGGTGAAACTGTGTTTGTAGTAAGTTTTGTAGTTCATTGTGATGCTGGTAGGGGGTTTCGGTACTGCCGGTGCCATCGACTTTAGGCGAAGCAACAGCTTTTGTCGGTTCGAAACGATCCGAGGATTCACGCGAATTATATTCAAAGTTGTCGTGAGCTACACCACTTGCTTGTAAAGCTACGCTGCCAAAAGTGTGCTGCAGAGGCTCGACTAGAGCGTAAGATACCGAGTCGAGATCAGGATCAAGAGACATGCGACCGTCTTCATGCCGCTCCCGCCGCTGTGGTTGTTGCTGCCGCTGCTGCTGCTGTCGGCTCAAGTCATCGAAACTTGGAAAGGAGCTCGATGCCGTTGATGCGGCCATCGCTGCTGCCGCCAGAGCATGACCAGGGGAAGCACCAGTGCGCTCCAGTGCTTCAAGCCATAGCCGATCACCTTCGCTTTGGCTTGGTTGTTTCTGCTGTGGATGGTGGAGGCCTTGGCCCGGAGGTTGGCTCGGGTCTTGGCCCATGGCCAGCTTCGGAACCAAACCTACGCTATGATCATGGCCTCGGGCTCTGCTCTTGTCCTGACTTTGTCTCAGGTCCTGGCTTTGGCTCTGATCCAACTTCTGTGCCTGTGCGTCGTTGCTGCTATTGCTGCTGCTGGATCCCATGACGCAATCAGGGTTGTCTGAACGAAATCGAAAAACGTAAAGGGGGACAAGGGACTATAGGTCAGGATACCGCGTACCAAGCACAACCGAGATTAGATGAGGTATGGCTATTGGCTGGCTACAACTGACGTATGGTTAGTTCTAAGCCCAAATATGCTGAATCTCTATCAGAGGACCTTTACATCTACTGGTGTCAAAATTTCTTCACCAAGCTGTGCAAAGCGAGAAAATTGTTTAGTGAAATGAGTATAGATTGAGTAAGAAACTATCTTCCCTGTACTAACTGGTACAAAAAACACTCTTCGAAGCGGGTAACGTAATACCACGCGACACTTTGTCGGCACCAACTGTTTGTCCACTCCAGAAATGCCTCATTACTGTAGTACAGCGCTCTTCCACAAGCAGCATCTATGTGGTTGCCCGACTGCTTACCTACGTACTCAGCCAATCAACCTCTACTACATACAAAACCAAAATCGTAGACTATGTGATTTTTTTTTGCTGCGATTTTACTTCATGACCACAGCTCAAAGTGATGAACTCGAGAACAGCTTTCGTTATCTTTATATCGGAAACCCTCCTTCCTTATATACTCAGACATATATTGTTTTTGTGTCTGGTAAAGCCAACCCCGCCCCTAAAAATGTGTCAAGCTCCAAGGACCTCTCGAAGGAAACACGCTTGCTGCTCTAAGTAAAAGCAAACAGCTCGTTTCACGTGTTGGATTTGTATGTCGCAAGGCAAAAAGTTGGTGACTATTGATGACATATGACAATGAGTGCGGTATCTGCTTAGAAAAGAGGATGACGTCGTTTTCCGTTCAGGGTGATAAAATGCGAGCTGATGGCCGGAAAGCAGAATAGAGATTGGGCGGTGAGTAAGTTCGGAGCAGAAGGCAACGCATGTTGCCCAGGGGTTCGTCTCTTGCTGCATTTGAAGCCACCGTCATAGTAGTTATGTCGGAAACCTAGACGGATCTTGATGTAGTGTAAATCACATGACCACTGGGACATAATTGCACAAAGTGATAATCCTAATTTAGAATTGAAATGCGAACTCGGGCCATTCATGCTCTGCAACACTGAGATCAGTATTACGGTCGCATACCAATGCGCACAAGTTTAAATTGGGTGCAATTACTTTCGATACTTTTATCACTCTGTACTATTCTGTCGTAGTGCGAATTACATGAGCACTACAACAATATCCGTGTAGGATTCCGACAACAATAACACCACCGAACTCACTTTGGCTGATGGAGACTCAGGAAGCCCGAAACAAGTCACACCGGGCCGATATACTTAACGTATTTACCAGCTCTTGTAGTTGGAGATTCTCCGCAATGACCATCGCATGTGGTGAGCCGTGGATACAGCAAGATAGAATCCATATTCAGAAAACGATTGGCTTCCGTCTTTTCTTTAGATGCAGATTAATTAATTATTTCCTCGGTAATGCCACTCCCTCCACGATTTCTCTGGAAGTAACCAGCATAATCCCGGTACATGTGTAGTTTCTGGTTATCATGAATTACGTGCTCTAGTTATTAGTACATGTATCGCTATTGTTTCGTAGTACCTGCTAATAACCGCCATACGTAAATTCGCCGAAGAGTCCGACATAAAACTACCAGTTTAGGTACCGACACTGGAGCTCTATCACAATCAGATGTCGGAATGTAGCTCAAACTGGAATAACCATGAAATACGCGATCGAACGCACAGTAATAGCATTAACTTTGTCAGGGGGGAGTACAGCAGAGCGCCTTATTCTGATGTTGCAAAGCAGGCGGCATCCAGCGTACGATGTCTGCCTAACTACCTCTTGACTCCGGTAGAAAATGCCCCAGGGGTGCTGTCTGGGGAAGCTCCGATCTTGTAAAAATGAGCAAACACGACAAATTTAAACTAAGTTTTGGCCCTATTTAGAAGCCAAGAAAGATACTCAAATGCGTAGGAACATGCTTAAACCGCCCATTGGTAGTTTACGACTTCCAAATCGTAAACTTGAGTCGCGAATTAGCTAGAATGATTCTTCAATATGTGTACCAACAATACGAGAAAATCCGCATTATCTATCTCAGTGTTCACGACCTTAAGAAATTGAAACCCAAACAATGCGGCCCAGTACTGCATTAGGTCACTGAGCATCTCTCGTTCTCTTATGAAAGCACAGGAATACACCGATACTCAAGTCATTGAAGTCTATGGGAGCTGTGCTTCTGACTACCTTCTGAAACTTGTTCATTATATTCTCAAAGGTTACTGTATCTACAAGGGCAAGAACTGTCACTTACTATCGTAACTTCAACAGTCGTCAAGAACGTTCATCAAGCCCTGGGAATAATTCGTCATCACGTGATATATAGGATTATTAGGAGACCTAACTCTATTCCCTACTGGGAGCCTATAGTTTTTTCTGTGAGAAGAATCAGGATTTGTTCAAGCTGAGTGAAAATTTGCAGGTTAATGCTAAGGCCTTTCCTGATCAATGCTGTCTAGTTCTTTCAAATGCACCAATGCCCTGCGTATTCGTAGTCGATTGGCGGTCTGCTGGAATACTACTGCTGCAAATGCAGCTCAAAAGATACATCCAATTTCACAATTGAGCATTGACCTTAGCGGCGAACTTAAGGAACACCGGGACCCCATAGGAGCATTTAATCTTTTAAAAAACAGGGTCTACGAAGTTTCACAATCTCTGCAAGATTCGCAATTCACTCTTCGAAGGTCGTTTGGTCTTAACTCCGTGTTAAATCAGCTTCTGCAGACAGCTAGAGCAAAGTTGGCCTCCCCTGGAAACGCCGCGGAATCTGACGCCCAACTACCTCCAAGCCCTTTCGAGATTTTGACATTAATGTGTGACTATGAACTTGCGCGCGACTCTCATTTTCAGGTGGTTTTTGAACATTTGATAGCGTCTAATGCCCCACAGGAGATTTTAGGTCTGTGGGTAAAATATCTTGAAACACTAGCTGACAATCCTAAGGCTATAACATACGGAACACATCATGCCAACAATCTAGCGTTAGCGTCCATAGGGTATCTTATGCTCCCCGGTAATTCGCCAAATTTAGCAGAACTGACCCAAATTCTAAACATTGGAGATACGCCAGAGCAAATGCAAATGTCTAGACTGAGATACTTGCTCGATACGATGGAGATGAACACCTCGATACGTAAACGTGCAAAAGACAATTATGCACTTCTACTCCTTGACTTTGTCCAAACTTGCAAGCAGGAGTTTGAAGAACAGCTACAAGGCTTGGAACAAGTACAAGACGTTCAAAGTTTATTTCAAAGTTTATCTGTGGCCTCAAAAATTTCTCGTCAACCTTTGAGTGGCGATATCATTTCCGCTTTCATGATCAAGTTTACCGGCTTGAATAAAGCACAGCAGGCCATCAATTGTTTCAACTCGGCGAAGCACGCAGATCAGCTTGATACGTCGGTCAAAAACGCACTGCTTGTTTCAGTTGCAAACATACCCGTATATGGGCGCGATATCAGAGAGCAGAAAGCAAAACGGATTGAAGCAGTGTGGAATACTTACATTGTCTCTTCACAGGATGCAATTGGAGTCAACTCTTACGTCGCTCTTATTACAGCCTTAGGGGAAAGTCGTAATTTCCAACAGTTGCAACTGCTTTGGAATAATGAGATTCCGTCTGCTCTAAAAGCGGATCAGACGCTTACTGAGGCATACCTGCTATTTCAGTCATATCGGAAGAACTTCAGTCTTGAAGGTATCAAGGACCAGGTTCCCAAAAGAATCAATTCCCTAAAACTTGCAAATCAAATTCTTTTTAGGATGACCGAAGAAAGACTTCCTGGGTCGGAGATCGATCAATTTTACCGCGAGCAATTCACAGACCCAGGCGCTCCGCTGAAACCTAGTAATACTACATTGGCGTTAAGGATGTATATTAACTACCTGTACACTAAGGACCCAGAATTTCAATTTATGAAAAGTATCTCGAAGAGCAAAAATGATGTAAAAACGACCAATGAAATATTCAAGAGGTTCGTGGAATTTTGCCCTGATATAGAGATTATTAGGAAGGTTTTTGAAGAAATTCAAACCCCACTAGGTGCAAGGAAATATGGGTACATGATCGTTGCAGAATCGAAGGCGGGGAACGTCAGTGCTTGTGAAGATGTTTTCAAGAAGTTTGCCCAAGAGACGAGAGATGTTAACACTATCACTAGATCCATTCTGGATCCGATTATCGACGCAGTATGTGAACAAAGTGTTAAAGACAAATCAGCCTCATTACTTGACAAAATTCTCATCTATGCAACTTTCGCGAAAAAGGCGCAAAAATCTCTAACTTTCCAAGCCGCATCGAAGATCACTCGTACATTGGCTATACTTTCAAAAGCATTAAACGGGAAATTCACCCCAGAGGAGCTCACCACTATCAGTAAACTCTTGGAGGATGTTTATGCTGTGAGGAACTTCACCCCGGCGAAAAGGGACGTAGATGTTCTGGTCCAGCAAAAGGTCCCTTTGCCTAAAGTCGCTAATTAAAAGGTTTTATTCTGTAAATAGTAGGTACCCAATTTCTCGTGTAATATAAATCTAGATCCACTTCTGGGTGGCCAGTGACGCACGCCGGTGTCAATTTCAATCTCAAATGTTATTAGATACAAAGTTCTTTTAACGTAACTGCAGCCTAGGCACAGACATCCCTTTCACTTCTTTTCTTTCCCGAAGTATTCAGAAACTATGGGTTCTACCCACCTAGTGAACCTATCCTTCACATTGGTGAAGTCGTCAAGTGCAGGACGAACATCGAGGTTGAAAGTTGGCAAGCCATCCTCATCGTCCGGCCCGCTATAGAAATCAATCACGTAACGAACCTTTTTGAAGCCAGGGTACTCAGCATCAGTAGAAGGAGGATCCGGTCTGAGCACGGTCCAATCGTGTCGGTCAAACGGAAGCTCGCCTGAGAAGTGAGATGGAAATAACGTCCCAAGAATACCAAACCAACGGGCCCGCGGAGAAAGTTGAGAAGGCTTACCCATGAACTGCAAAAGCTTAGGTTCCACATCGGTACTATCTATATATTTCTTCTCCCAATCTAGTATTTCTTGCCAACAACCCTCATTGAGGAAATTGTGTACAAATACCATGGATTCTACAGCATCTTCAGGGATCTCTTCACCAGTGTTGGGGTCAATTTTACCTTTGCGGATCATAGCATTATACATTTGTTGTGGTGATGGATATTCCCAGAAGTCGCCATTTTGTATGCTGCCCTTTGGAATGGAGCTCGTTGTTCGATCTTTGGGTAGGTCTAGTTTCTGACTGAACTGCTTTTCATGTGAAAGGTTCGCAGGAATATGGTTGAGGGGATTTAAACCATCTTGTGATTTAGAGTTATGCAAAACGGGACATCCTGTGGCCATATCAGACTCTACAACAGTTTTATGGCCTATTGGACATTGTGGTCTTTGAACGTTATCACCTTTAGTGGAAGTCTTCGTCTATATCTAAATGTTAGTAAAACAGAACTACTACTCTTTTTCTTAGGAGAACTTACTTTCACGCTCGTGGGATTCGCCCAAAACCAACCCATTTCAAGACAGTAAACGTTGTTGTGGTCAGTCTGCTTCTAGTGATTTTGGTCGACGTGAAATTACCCATGGCATCGAAAGGATGAAGTTTTTATCATTTATTGATCGGCTACGATAGAACATGATCTTGCACAGAGAGAAATGACTAGATAATCGACTGAAGGTTTTGTGACTTACTCGAGAGCGGCCATATACAAAGACCTCCGCATGGAGGTGATGGATCATTTTTAGGGCGTAATACTATTGGAGGCTTTCATTTACTCTTTGTACCTATTGCATCGATTTCTATTCTCTCACTAAAAAGTTTTCTGGCCTTGAGCAAGTTCTCGGATCTGATTAAGAATTCCTCTGCTTCAAATTTTTGTGCTTTAGCGAGAAGTTTCGGCTGACCAGCACCTCTACCATATCACTTATACTTACGGGCATTCCAAGTGAAGCAAATACTCAGTACTCTGACTTCAGCGTACTGCTATCAAGTCGCAGTTTATTAAATATTGTAGAAATCCTGAACCTAGCACACATCTCAAACTAAAAGGTGGGTATTTACCTATCTGCTTTGTGATAATCACCTATGTAAATGCACTCGAGCATGAATCAATCCAGGGAAGTCGTAAAAGCAAAACTCAAATTTTCTTAACTTGCCTTTAACCGTTTCAGAGTTCCAGGATTTATTAATCATTGCCTGAGTAATTTCGAAAAGCCCAAAAGCTATCAGAATATTCTATGCCCATATAGTTATGTCTGGATGCTATTGCAGATATTTAGATCGCACACCTTATAATTAATGTGGTTTTGTTGAATTGCCAACTTTGCACCTCATGGAAAGTAATGTTAATAGAATGCACTGGTTCGTCCTTAGTCAACAGGTTAGATATCGGCTCCATTTCCAAAGCGAGCAAAACTTAGTGCTTTGCTATGACGACCAATTATCCTGTTCATATTACTATCACAAAGGTAAGATCAAAGAGAATCAGGCCGGAAGGATGATTTGCGAAGTCTTACTGTCAATCAAAGACATGTCAGGAATTTTTTTACCAATTCTTCATTTAAATAAGGAGAAGTTCTCATTCCCTCCTTTAATTATTGCCACTAGGATATTGATGTACTCCCAATTTATCACTTCAAAGTCATTTTTTTTAAACCCAATGGTAGTCTTTACAGTTATAAACGACATCCTATTTCCTTTTGTCTGTTACCCCAACTTTTAGGTAGCCTGTAAGCAATCACTAAATTCGTGTTCAGATCATAAATCAAAGAGATTCGACTGCCCAACAGCCCTTATTAGGAAGGTTGTTTATCGACTAACCACTCGGTTTGCTGTCTAATGTCATATCACCTTACTCTTAGCCGCCGAGCATTGCGAGATGAGATAGATGGATGATCTTGGAATTTTTTTTCTGAAATAGGTTACCCGAATATCTAATAATTAATTTCCGAACCTTTGGTTGAACCCACCTCTAATCTCAATTTGAAATCAACAAGATATCGAATATAAGTGCTTGCCGTCGTGCTAACGAGATAAAGTCGCGTGAAGTGCTTGAAATAGCATCTTATGGATACCAGAACTGAGCATGTATCAGGCATACGGCCACTCATGGACCTCAGAACGAAACTAGCCCATGTTGCTTCGAAACAACTCTCACAGCAGGATCCTACAATCAAGCTTGTAGATCTGGGAATAACATCTCTCACTGAGGAGACGATCGAGCTGCTTCTTCCTGTGGAGAGGTTGTCGCTACAGAGAAACCAGCTCACATCCTTGCCCGAGAGCTTCAACGCATTGCGAGAACTAAGATATCTCGATCTACACAACAATAGGCTGCGAGAGTTCCCAGAAGTTTTACTGCAATGTCAGCGTCTGGAAATTTTGGACCTATCCTCAAACTTCATAACACAATTACCTCACGAATTTCCACAGACATGGTGTGATAACCTCAAAGTTCTTTCACTGAAGGGCAACGATGTGGCATCGGTAGGAGATCTCTACCATTCCGTAATGTCTCTGCGAAGCTTGAAAATTCTAGAAATTGAAGGTAACAAGATTCCACAAGAAGAGCTCGATCAGATCAGAAGTGAAATACCCCTTTCTTCGCTGCTAGGCAGTATTTCACCTGAGGAGTACTGGCGCGTCGCATTGCGAAAGCATTTCGCAGATGCCAAGATCAGTAAAGCCGCAAAGCGTCGAGGATTTATCAACGTCTCTGAGGAGCAACATCGCCAGGAAGAACTCCACAGTCATAAACTCAACGACTACTTCAAGCGCTTATCAGTTCTACCTGAGGAGACCACATCCCAACACGTAACACGCGATGAACTTTTAGTAGCGTGTCGAAAGCTTCTCTTTTGCTTCACGCAATGTCAGCAAAGCATAAGAAAAATTACCTCCTTCTGCGAGGATAAAGCAGTAGCTGTCAATGCTATTTCGCTGCTTTACAGTGTCAGATCACACATTGATAATCTCGTCGATCTCCTTGAGCAGAGTGAGGGCGCCACAGCTACCAAAAATGGAGCTATGGTAGAGCTATGTCTTACTATCATCGCCATTTTTAAGCAAATATTTGCTGTGTTGCGCAAAAACTTCAGAACCTTCTTCCAAGGTAACGATATATGCTTTGCAAGGATATTCTACATGAACATACTATGTTCGTACACTGAAATGTACAATGCTTGGAATCAGATTACACCTCAAAGTAGTCTCACCCTTGTCAAGAGAAGACCGACCAGAACGCATTCACTAAGTGTCTCTCAAGGATACAAGCACATATCACCACGAGCTAGAAGCAACACTTTACAAAGGTCAGTTACAAGCAATGTCACACATCCTGCGACATCACCACTACCACAGCCTGTGGTGCATCGTTCTACAACCCTTTCAGCAATGACCACACCACCTCCCTCTCAAAATAACGTGGCAGCCGAACTAAGATCGAATAGCGAAGGCTCGCCGAGAATGAAAACGGATTCCCTTCAACATTCGCCTCATGCAATCAGGAGAACGGCTGAAACTCCCAATCAAAAAGGCACACCAATTGGCCAAAGTGCCAATTCCGCGAAGTCAACGGTTGAAGAACCAGCTGATCCTGACATTGATGCACAGTTATACCATACACTGGAATCTGTGATTACGATGGTTAATGTAGTGTACGCTCAACTCACTTCAGCAATAACAAAGAGCGCTATCGCAAGCACGAAGACTAAAGAAATGTCAAACATTACAAGTAGCATCGCAGCTAAAATCAAAGACTTGACAGATACATGTTTCCAATCGATGGAATTATCGAAGGTATTAAAAGACAGGTTGACCCTCATTTCGAATAGTAAATTGGAGAGCTTCTCTGGTGCTGTGGAGAAGGTCCAAACCTGGGAAAAGATTAATGCTTTTCTGAAATCTATTATTTCTATCCTGGCCAATACAAAAATCATCATGAAAGATCTACCGATTCTGAATGAAGTTAGGCCAAATTTGGCCTCCTTAGCAAAAATTACAAAGGATGTTACAGTCATATTAGATTTAAGTTCGTATAGGAATGTCTCTCAAGCCGCTCAGCAGCAGCAGCCACAAACACATGACCCTCCTGTTCCGAAGCAACAACCAACACAGTCACAAGCGACCGCCGCCGTCGGCGCTGATGAGACACAGAATACTTTGTTAGTGACACCGCTATCAACACCATCATTAGTGACAATGCATACGTCAAACCCTTTCGACCAATTTTAATAAAATTACAAACAGTGGCTAAATATCCCTACCAGTCTTGCTATAATAACGAACCAGCTATGCGCATCTCTCCAAAGTCTCTTCGTAAATTTTACTCACTTCATAGTGGTACCCGTGGATATCTTGGACTCCGAGAAATCTGGGGACGGTTGTTCTGGTGTACTCAGCAATTCCCGCAATTCTGACTGTTTCAGTTGCGCTTAGCTTGGTGTTGCCAGGTACCAGTCCTCCAAGTAGTCGCGCAAATGACTTGTCCAAGATCATCAGAAACTTGAATGCCTTCGATAGCGTATTGTGTTGTTCTTCCTTACTCATCCTGCCAAGCTCGAATTTCGTTAAGTAGTCCAGAAAATCATCTGCTACCCGTATAAGATAGTATACCTGACCGAAGCTTGTGGATTTCTGTCCTGCAAACTTTTCAGAGGACATAGCTTCCAGATCCATTCCTATGAGTAGTTCAGTGTTGGTTAAATCCTCTATAGAGAACCATACAAAGTCCAGTACTGTCTTCAAGTCTTCCAACAGCGGACCAAGGCCCACGTAACCATTTTCCTCATTCAAGCCTCTAGACTGTACAAACTTGCGCTGAATTGCCATCAGCTTGTCATCGCAGTAAGATATAAATTTGGACTGCTGAGACATGGACAATTTTCGCTGGTTAGCATGATTGGCACGTTCTGTCTGTGTCTTCACATCGACCCGAGAAGAGAAAGGCGACGTGATGTTTACGCGCGGTACAAAGTCATCTAGTTGATCAAATCTCTCGTCATGTTCTTCGTCAATCATTTCTCGCTTCAGAACTGGTTGGTTATTAGTAGATCTTGCTGCTGAATCACTTTCACTCTCCAACTCAAGCTCTTCTACATCGCTTTCACCTATTTCATTAACATCGTTGATATCCAGTTCCTCGTTAGCAGCAGTGTGTTGAGGGGTCTCTGGAGTAGGTATGCTGGTCATCTTTTGGTTTATTGGCTGGTGTATCTCTAAAGTCTTGACTTTGGACATTAAGTGTTCCTCGGTGTTTAGGGTGTACCTTAGCAATATAGAGTTCACGTGCTAGAACAATGGCTTGACTGCACATATTATATATGCCGGGCATCAATTATCAAATAGCTACCATTCGCAACAACCCCAGCACCAAAGAGATGTTTTCCTAATATGTATTAGAGCCGGTACAACAATAAGCTCTCATTTGATTAAATATGTTATGTTCCTACACAAACCCAGTTTGGCGTGAACTACATGACTATGACAGGATGGCATAAAGTGATGTTACTATGGTTTCAAGGGTCAGTTTCAACCTAGCAGGATCTGCATTTTTTGGTCTATTGTAATTTACCAGTAGAGACTTGGATTCTATCGAAACCCTGCTCGGATGATGTTAAGAATTGTAATTCTAGTGAGCCAAATGGCTCAATGATGGAATGGTAAAAAACCTAAACGTTAAACACTGAATTTATGGCAAGGTTACGGGAAAGCCACCTAGCAGCCAAAAAGATGTAGCCTATTTAGACTCATGGACTGATTTGTATGGTGATAAATTTTTCCATGATATTCAGAATAACACTATAGCTGGTATCACCAGCAGTGTTTCATTGCGAGAACTCTCTCCATAACAAGAAAGCACAGATAATTAAACATCCAACGCAGTTCATGTTATAATCTTAAAGATTGTTTCCATTATCGGCAGAGATCGGAATTGCAGTATTTATCTCACATCCAGAAGAGTCAGGAAGGATTTTATATATAACCGGGTCGATAACTGTTATCAAATAATAATAAATAATTGTTGTAAACATCTCAACAAGTATAAATTACGCTTCATGTAAGCCAGTATCATAATGTGGTGATATTTGAAGGAGTTCCGAAGATGATTATCTATCCAATGATGATATTTTTTATTGAGGCGAGTCTGAATCAGCAATGGAAAGCTTGCTGATGTTCTTGTTTAATTCTTCCATGATTAGGTTGATTGAAGTTGTTCGTAGATGAAGGTTATAAATATCTCTCCGTGATTATTTCAGCTATATAGGTGGTCCATATATCTAAACAGTTTGTCGGTATTTATACAAATTTTGGATTCAGCGTAAAACTTTTCACTCAATACTCAGGAACGATCGTATGATAAATCGGGTGATCCCAGATGGTCACCATCCGAAGTATCACACCATTTTTGTCGTATCGTCCGATTCTTCGTGAGCTGTTTTAGGGCTTCACGTAGAATCTTTCATCGACCGTCCATGTTTTACTGACATCACTTTGTATCATAATGTCGCGGTTCTCCAGCATGTGCTCACTCGTTGTATAATGCAATTGGCAGTATCCAGCAGCAACTCGCTAGTTCTGACATTTTTATCGTCAGTTGTCGATGCTGCTGCCGTTTATTAGAAAATCAACGGTATCACGAAAGTTATCTATTACCCAGTAAGCCTTCAAAAGGCTATAAATGAGGCTAGCCCAAGAATATGGTCAAAAGTTAGCTATTTTAGTTGGACAGCGATGTTCAAAAATAGGCATTGGTTTTGCCTCAAGCAGAGGGTACAGCTAAATGGAATTTCAACCTGCGACTATTTCGGTGAAATATTACCAGTCCGCTGTTAGAAAAGACACCACTTCCGACCACGTTGGACTAAACAAGGTAAGGGAAGAACCTGTAAATGCAAGGATTGGAGATCGATAGCCATTGTGGTTCAATCTTTACCAAGAAGATACCTGAACAATATACGTCACGTGGATTGCACGGGTAGTCTCTACCCAGTTTCCAGTGATCGAAAAATCCCACACTGTATTACCTGTATACTTTCGAATATGCCACGATAGGATAAGAACTTTAACCTGTTTATACGTACAGATTAGCAGCGTTACGTGGTATTAGAATCTTTTAAATGGCAGATATACGAGTATTTGGAGTCCTGGAACCAACGGCGGTTAAATACGGATTTCCTAAAACTGGGATTACATTAGCCGCCGTGGCCATTACCAAAAACAAACTGGTAAAACTAGGCAGGAACGATCGCGAATGCGACGTCGTCTTAACGCATCCATCTGTTTCTAGCGTGCATTGCATGTTTTGGGCCATAAGGTTTGACAACGACAGCGTACCGATGTATTACGTGAAGGATTGCTCCCTAAATGGGATATTGGTTAACGGGTTGTCATCGAAAAGGGGCCAAACCTATTTGCTAGAGGACAACGACCTCATCACTGTCGCTAATGCAGCTGCCTACCGATTTGTAGCTAAGATAAAACTTGTGACCAGCGATGTGGTAGAACAGTTGGGATTTCATATAGACGTCGAAAATTGGCATATTACTTCCAAAGTGGTCGGGAGCGGTACATTCGGCCACGTTTTAGTTGCAAATGAGTATACGAACGTCAAGACCAATTATCAACCAACCAGTTACGCTGTCAAAGTGATAAAAATGAAGCCCAACAGATTAGATAAAGAAGCCAAAATTCTGCTCAAGCTCGCACACGTATGCTATGAACACCATAAAGAAAACCCTTCTGTGCAGAACATGGTTCCATTAGTTACTAACGTTTCGCTAGCCTAACATCATAAAAGTCCATAAAACCTTCGCAGACTCGAAAGATAATCTGTACATTTTCCAAGATCTGATAACAGGTGGAGATCTCTTTTCCTATCTGGCTAAATCTGACTGCCTTTCGCCAGTTTCGGAAACAGAGGCTCTGGTCATAGTTTACCAGATCCTACATGCACTCCGTTATCTGCATTCGCAAGGGATTGTTCATCGCGACCTGAAGCTTGACAACATCCTACTTTGTACTCCAGAGCCCTGCACTAGGATTGTCTTAGCAGACTTTGGTATCGCGAAGGACCTATCGTCGTCACGCTCACGGATGCACACTATAGTGGGAACGCCTGAATACTGTGCACCTGAGGTAGGGTTCAAGGCTGATAGAGCTGCGTACAAAGAATTTTCGAGGGCTGCGACACTTGAGCAACACGGATATGATGCCAAGTGCGACCTGTGGTCACTTGGCGTTATTGCTCATATTATTTTAACCGGCATTTCACCATTTTATGGTGACGGTTCTGAGGCCAGCATTATCAGTAACGCCAAAATGGGAACTCTGAGCTTCAACTCCAAGCAGTGGCACAGTGTTTCCGATAATGCTAAGAGTTTTGTTCGTCGCTTACTGGAAATCGACGTCAACAAACGTCTTGATAGTCGCATGGCCTTCAATCAGCCATGGATTGCGAAGCATAGAGGCCAGCTCGAGAAGTTGTACCACAAAAAGATTCTTCAAGGGTTCGAAACGTTGCCGAAGGTCGAGGAATTGGACTGGAAGGGGAAACTGCCTAAAAGTGTCAACTTGTCACCTACTCCCGTACACAAGAAAAAAATGGCCAGAATGGAACGTTGAAGAGGCTCAATCAGCCAATATGGTGTCGTTGAGTCATTTGAAATATCGAATAGGTAACATGTCTCCTATTCTACAAAATCAGTCGCACTCAAACCTCGCTTTTTCAAAAATTGTTCCTAAGTAATAAGCAAGATTAACCATGCATACTCCATGTTAGTCATCTAATAGTGCTCTTAAATGGACACACTCTGTTCTCATTTTTTCATGGATATGCTTGTTTTGTTGCATTGGCAATAAATGTATAATATTTCTGCATCATTGAATATCTTTTCATATTATCTAGGAAGAATTTAACCAAGAGACATGCTGCGAAGCAAAGTCTCTAGGTTAACCTTGCAAAACTTTACAGCGAAAATATTGGGAGGGGACAAGCTGATCGAGAAAGTTGGTCGTTCTTCGTTGAAAAGTCCGACGGCGGGTACTTTATCTCGAACTGATATTTGGCTGAAAGAAGCCCTTGTAGACAAAAGCTACAAACCACGATATAATAAAGCCTTTAGACATGATGAGAAGGGCGGTACAACCAAGCTTTCATTGAGCATTATCTTGGGTAGTCTGCGAAGATTACGTTTAGCAAAAGACGTCGATGCTTATTTCATCCTATTTAATCGGCTGCAATCTAGTCAAGTTCAATGGATGTCAAGATCTGGAAGTTATATCATTGGTAAAACCCCTGTTGAGCTGTATGGTGAACTCTCTTTCATGCTGCGATTTAAGAGTACTAATTCCGAGAATCGAGATGACATCATGTGTTTAGCTAAGTTCACTTTAGAGCTTCTCGAAGATTATGCTGCGGTTCTCGAAAATCGGAGTTGCTTGGCACCTGATTTGGTCTTTTGGCGGAACTGTGCAGAAATACTGACCCGTACGGGCTCCATTCACTACCTGCATCGTTTCCTCGAATTGGTGGACAATGAGGTCTTGAAGTTGTACTCATATATTACCTTTTATCTTCAAACAAATCAAACAGTTCACCTTTCCACCTTACTGGACTCATGCAACCTACTTAAGTCGCAGCCAATACCCGAGTTAATAGTCCCTCTCCTCAATCAATGTATTCATGTATTTGTTTGTTTGGATTTGGAGGACGACGCTAAAAAGGCTTTAATCCTACTGCTTAAGCAAAATCCGACCGACTTTAGCCCAGCTATCTCACGTATTAAACATACAAGCGAGAAATATGGAGCATTCAAGCTTCAGCTAGCACTGAACGAAACAGGAAAAGGGCAGGAATATGATCTCCCTATACCGTGGAAAACCTTTCAAAGAAACCTTACATTTGGGGATTACATCACATTGTTGGCAGAATCTGGCGTTGACTTCTTCAATGCAGCGCCCGCATTGGATTTTCTGTCTACAAAGCTTCCAACAGCGCTCACGTCCGTAGACCAGTGGTGCCAATTTGTCCAAGATACGAAGCCACCCAGCAGTGCATGTGCCTCCTTGAATGCATTTCACCTTAATATCATCCTTTCTCATGTTGCAGCACATAGATCCTTAGGGTTTGTGGTTCTATTGTGGCAACGTTTGGTCATTGACTATCAAATGGCAGAAGCGTTCATAAATACGCATCGCTTAGAAGAGTGCAAAAATCAAAATGGCTTCCATATATTGCTACGCGCTGTTGGGAAGTCCTCGGCAGCTAAGCTCGCAGGTTACCAATTGTTCTCTTTGCTCAAGGGACAATCTCGCAAAGTGTTCGACGATATGAAGTTGCAATTCCAATGGACGGACAAAGATTACGCTAGCTTGATGGGTTCAACTCTCCGAGGGGCAGAGTTTAAAGCCATCTACTTCTACCTGTATCATTATATCCTGGACTTTGGAAAGGTGTGTTTAAGTGTCGATCCACATGAAAAGCGTATCTGGAGGGTCACACAAGCCGTTGGAACTTTGCTTAACAGTTTTTACGTGAAAGATCAAAGGGAAGATAACATCGGTAAACTTTTACAACAAGTTGGTGACTGGCATATAGATCAGGATAATCAAAGTCATGAGCAGCATATTTCCGAGGAGCTGCTTCGAGGAATTTTTGGACATCTCTATATTCAAGATCTGAGCCCAAAAAAGCTCTTGGCCCTAGAAAATGAGGCCAAAAGCAGCGGAGATGGTGGAACTTTACGAGGTGGATACTCCCTCATGGCAGACTGGGAGAACGCGAAACGCATACGAGAGACCCTTGATCATATCAATTCGGCACTTGGGATATGAGCTCACGCAGACAAATTCTGGTTAAAGATGCTCTTGAAATTCCGCTCCTCTATCTGTAGATTTTGTAATGATTCTAGTTTGTCTTTCTCGCGGAATGCTAGGTATATTATCAACATACCTTCCAAAGATATATTTTGAACTTGCGTAACATTCATGGCCTTCTTTTTCGGCCCTTCAGCAAGTATTCTCAACCGTTCGAAAATCTCGTCTTTCAATGCGCAATCATCAAAAGGGTGGCTTGGAGGACAAGCGACAGCTATATATGGCATGAGTCTTAGAACGGCTAGTTTCAAAGTGTGGACTTTGATTAAGTACAGGTTGTAAAATCTAGCATATGCAGCCTTCTTCTTGAACTTCAGGCCCAAATGCATCCCAGACTCTAGCGCGCGTCGCCAGAAATTCACAGATACAGTTGCAAACCTGACTAAGTCTCGTTCTTGGCAACCCAAGCGATTAACGTGAATTGGGTTCTGTTGCCACACCTTCAATTCTGCGTAGGAAGGAGTAAGTTGTATCAGCACATTAAGTAAGTCTACTTTCTCATCCTCTGGCAACTCGTTGTAAAATTTTAGAAAGCTATCGATACTAGTGCGTATCTGCTGATCAGTCGAATAGACGGCACCAGATGAAAAGACATATCCTCGCCAAAAGCCACTCTCAAAGTCTACCCTGTGCGCGGAATACAACCGAAGGACGTTTTCATCGTGTGATACATCTTTAGAGCCTTTGAAGTTATAAACCCGTGCTAATATTCGAAGGCTGGTTTCCCGGAGCTTATCAGTAGGCTCTGCAGCCAATCGTAACAGCTTAGAGCAGACTACTCCTTTCACACCATGATCATATTCCATGAAAAGGTGGAACTGTTTCTCAATGAGATTGGCAGTAGCTTTCCTCACTAATCCTCCTACATCTCCTTGCTCAGTCACAGTATAGTCATCCAAAAGTTCCGTAACAGCCTTGAGAGCATTCACTCCTTGCGCACTTACGATCACGTCCAAACGGCGAAAAAGAGCCTCAACAACTTGACATCGACCCTCACAATTAAGACGAGGGCATGAGTAGAGAAATGAGCTCAAGAACCTGGCAGGCGGTGTATATGCCAACGCCGCGCAACATAGTTGGTTATTTTTGTAGATAAGCATTTTATAACCCCTTTCAAACTCTTCGGATAAGTTCTTGGACTCGAACAGAGCCTCACTTGAGAAAAGCTTGCTGACCACTGGTAGAAATAATTCCTTTATTTGTCCAAAATTAGGATTGGATGGTGAACTGAACCTTACAACCCTGAGTAGCCCATCCAAGACCATCGCATTTATCTTCGGCGAATCCTCTTCTGAGACTATTAAGCTCAAAGCCTTCATGAATGAGAGGCTTTTGAAGAGTTCCTGAGGGTTGCTGGATCTTTCCTTGAGGTCGGCGGCTAACGAGTCAAAGTATGTCAAACATGTCTTTCTTATGACATTATTACGAAATAATGTAGGATCTGCGGTTAAATAAACGCAGCGGGCTTTAATTAATGTGTTTTGCTCACCACCTATTCCTGCTGCAGCGCATGAGATCATTTCCAATATTTTGCCCGCAACGATATTTCCTTCACCAAGCAACATGAGACGGCTCAACGAATTGGAAGACAGCTCTACAATTTTGAAATCGTGGTTTTCCAACACACCACTAATTAACCACTCAATCAAGGGTTCGATATACTGGGGAGTATTTATTAAAAGAAGTTCAAGGAGTTTTGGTGTGTTTTCTCGAAAGGATAATTCTAGGCTGTTCGTCGGAAGTTCTATGACTTTCATAGTGCTATAGTTATCCAATAGGCGACTTCCATACCTCCCTAGGGTCTCTTGAAGAGCCGCTGCAGCGGACCGCCTAATTGTAAGTTCAGAGTCGAGCATAGAAGACATCAGTAAATAGAAAAAGATCGACCCAATGTTGGACGCCACATCGCACTTTTTGACAATGGACCAGCATACAAAGTTGGTGGCGTCTCTGATCTGATGTCCGGTAATTTTGTTTATTCTCAATTGTTGAAATTTGATTGTGATTGGCAAAATGCTTCTGGAAAATTGCTCAACAAAGTTGGCTTTCAAAGCGCCGATACGCGCGAGTTCTGCGATAAATAGAAGCTCAGTGTGCAACCTCTCTGCATCAACCGCATCGACGGGGGTATTATTAAGTTCTTCCTTCATCTCTAGAAATATACCTTCGATCAAGCCGTTAGAAGAGTCAAGATCAATTGTCGCCATCAACTGGACGATTTTGGCGAAACTATGAGCTAACTGAATTCTCATATCCGTGAAACTAAGGGCCATGTTATTTAGCAACCAGGAAGTAATTTCTTCAATGCCGTTCCATGATTCTTGTATGGCGTGTAACCTGCATAACTTTGGCAGGATTTTTAGTAATGTTATCGTTTTGGTCTCATTTGCCTCACATGCACTATCTAAACAGTATTTGGTCAATCCAGCGAGCGTCGAAGTGTCGAGCAAATCCTGTGAAGTCATGGAACTCTTTTTAGTGAGTATAGACTTTAGAGTTTGATTTAGAGTAGAGAAATTCATGTTTCCTTTCACGAACTGATCGTGAAATAAGCCTATATTTTTGGCGAATAGCTCAGCATGAATGCTCGCTACGAGCGGCCCTAGCACTGAAGAATCCTTTAGTCTATTCGTTATTTCAAATATCTCCAGATCGTTATCCAATCTGAATGGCGACATTAATACTATCTTCAACCATGCAAGTAACATTAATAGTGGCTTCCAATCTTCAATTACCTCCCGAGTATCTACCTGGGCCAAAATCTCAGGTAACAAGAAAATGTCCGTTGGTAAGTGCTTCATGGTTCTCTTGACATTGCATACCTTGGAGAGAGTATAGAATATGCTTCCAGCGCATTGTTGTTCCTGTGTTGAGCGATCAAAAAAGCCGTTAGCTAAAACGTCAACCAGGTCTGCCAGATGATCATCAAGTATTGACGGATCTTGTTGAAACTGGTCGATGGCGGTCAAGACTTCTGAAAGCCCCTCCAGGTTCTGTACACCTGTTGATATTACCTCAAGTAATGACCTGACATTAGTAACATCCATGTGAGAGAGCTGATAGTTCGAAGGTGACCTGATCTATTTGACGGTTTTCATTGTCTTCGATTTATAGCTTACAGATTTTTTAAAAAGGACAGATTTATATGCATAAACAATCTAAAAATCCGAAAGCTCCTTCATGGCAATGTTAATACACAACGAATAGTTAACTATTAAATAAGGATTAACAACTATATTATGGGTTCGAATTATGGATTTTTATCTATGAATCCTGTTATTTAAATGTATCTGTTAGCATCTGTGGGGATGTAATTGAAGTATGAACCGATGATAGCATGACAGAATAGTATATCGTAGTATTGTTCCAGCCCTAGGCGCTTGCACGAAAATCACGGGGATGATTTTCCGACACAGTTCATACTATTACCCCTCAAACCGTTCGTATCTAGGGAAGGTATTATTGGCAACCAGGGGACTGTCTATCAAGGTCGGCAAATTGAAATTGTTATAGTTAATCTGTCACGACGTTTTAGAATTCACCAAGGCAATTTAGGCCAGGTGCAGAAGTGTAGAGAGTGAGCTGTAGAAATTGCTAACCTACCTGCATATCGAGCTGACGCTAGCAGGAGTTGATTATAAGTAACGTAACTTTAGGAAGAAGATTCAAGCTCTAAATATCGGGCGCCTGTTTTAATATTCGATTTATGGGGCACCATCTTCGAATTTATTGTTTTTATTGAGGCGAGTCTGAATCAGCAATGGAAAGCTTGCTGATGTTCTTGTTTAATTCTTCCATGATTAGGTTGATTGAAGTTGTTCGTAGATGAAGGTTATAAATATCTCTCCGTGATTATTTCAGCTATATAGGTGGTCCATATATCTAAACAGTTTGTCGGTATTTATACAAATTTTGGATTCAGCGTAAAACTTTTCACTCAATACTCAGGAACGATCGTATGATAAATCGGGTGATCCCAGATGGTCACCATCCGAGGTATCACACCATTTTGTCGTATCGTCCGATTCTTCGTGAGCTCTTTTAGGGCTTCACGTAGAATCTTTCATCGACCGTCCATGTTTTACTGACATCACTTAGTACCATAATGTCGCGGTTCTCCAGCATGTGCTCACTCGTTGTATAATGCAATTGGCATTATCCAGCAGCAACTCGCTAGTTCTGACAGTTTTTGATATTATTAGAACATTAAATGGTATATCCAACTAGAAAGCCTTGTATTCAAAACGCTTTCGAGAAGTAAGTTCTCTACTGGCATAGCAAGCTGTTGATCCTAGGGTGGTTTACACACAGAAGCCATCATTACGAGAAAATAGTCTTTCGTATCGTACGATAGATCTCAATATATAAAATCAAAGTTGGGCGGTTAAAGACAAATTATAACTTCTTCAACTCCAAGTTAGAGATGGTGTCGAGAAGCGAAGATTTAAAACGAATAAAAGTCCTAGCCTGTGAAGAGCTAATGTGTACCATTCTAGGTGAGAAGGAATTTTTTTGAGAATTGGAGTTTCCTTGTGATGCAATTATCCAGGACAAGAACGGTAGCCATGTATGAGAAAAATGGTAACTTACATGCTAGGGGTTGCACAAGCACACTTAATAAATATCCATTAAAGTGATGTTTTTCCGCAACGCGCTTTTCTCTGCAGCATTGAGATTTGTACTGGCGTTTTGGATCGGAATAACGATGGATAGTAAATTACCTACACGCCACAGAAACAAGTCATCTACTATACTTATAATGGAAGAAAGAATCGAGAATGAATCAAGAAATGAATATGGGATGCTCCGGCTCATAGACTGTATGGCCAACTACTGCTGTTCTTCGCTTTTGTGTCTAGATACAATCACCTTATTATATGTTTGACACCTCATGTTTTCAAAGCCAGGTCCACGTGATAGTAGTCTATTACCCGCAGTTAATTTTGGTCTGATTTTACACGATAAGACAGAATCTGACTTCTCGTTCTCTACACTAGAGAAGCCAGCTTACGCTTCCTAGTCAAAAAAAAAAAAACCCCCCAACTTGCAGAAGGAGCTTCCTGTCGTATGCGCAACGTCAGCTTCCTGTCGCTAAATAGGCAGCCAGTGCCCACTGGCGCTTAATGCGAATAGCTCTGAGGCTAAAATGACGAAGTATCGTCAAGCTGTATTCCACCGACTCGTAGATTGAAGCCATGTCATTATCTGACGTTGGGTGATTGTTGGAAAATTACTCTGCTGAACACCAGTGGACTTTGCGCCGATTAGAAGTATGAGCGGCGGTGGTGGCAGAGAAAAAAAACTGGAATGTACAACTGGTGGGCACCAGGTCCCATGAGGATTCAACGACAGCGAAGTACTAGCAGTGGACCCACTTTTTTTTGCACAATTTTTGAGTCCAGGTATAAATTGCGACGATAAAGTTCGCTCACAGTTTAAGCACATAACGTACTTTCTGTTTGTTTTCCCATTTCCCAATCTATTACAGATCATAGTTCATACCCATACACATCAATATCAAAAATGGAATCCAGACTAGGATGGTTGTCTAACCTACAAACCGACACCGGTTCTAACTTGAGAAGAACCTCGATCATCGGTACCATTGGTCCTAAGACCAACTCTCCAGAGTCCCTTGTGGCTTTGAGAAAGGCCGGTTTGAACATCGTGAGAATGAACTTTTCCCACGGTTCTTACGACTACCACCAATCGGTCATCGACAACGCCAGAAAATCCGAGGAACTATATCCAGGTAGACCATTGGCTATTGCCTTGGACACCAAGGGTCCAGAAATCAGAACTGGTACCACTACTAACGAGGTGGATTACCCAATCCCTCCAAACCATGAAATGACATTCACCACTGACGACAAATACGCCAAGTCCAGTGATGACAAGATCATGTACATTGACTACAAGAACATCACTAAAGTCATTGACAGCGGTAGAATTGTCTACGTTGACGACGGTGTTTTGTCGTTCGAAGTTCTTCAAGTCGTTGACGACAAGACCTTGAAGGTCAAGTCCCTAAATGCCGGTAAGATCTGCTCTCACAAGGGTGTTAACTTGCCAGGTACTGATGTCGACTTGCCAGCTTTGTCCGAGAAGGACAAGTCTGACTTGAGATTCGGTGTCAAGAACGGTGTCCACATGGTTTTCGCTTCTTTCATCAGAACTGCCAACGATGTAAAGACTATCAGAGAAGTTCTAGGTGAAGACGGTAAGGACATCAAGATCATCGTCAAGATTGAAAACCAACAGGGTGTTAACAACTTTGACGAAATCTTGGCCGAAACTGACGGTGTCATGGTTGCCAGAGGTGACTTGGGTATCGAAATCCCAGCCCCACAGGTTTTGGCCGTTCAAAAGAAGTTGATCGCCAAGTGTAATGTTGCCGGTAAGCCAGTTGTCTGTGCCACCCAAATGTTGGAATCCATGACCTACAACCCTAGACCAACCAGAGCCGAAGTCTCTGACGTTGGTAACGCCGTTTTGGACGGTGCTGACTGTGTCATGTTGTCCGGTGAAACCGCCAAGGGTAACTACCCAATCAATGCTGTTAAGATGATGGCTGAGACCTCTTTGATGGCCGAACAAGCCATTCCATACCTACCAGCCTTTGATGACTTGAGAAACTGCACACCAAAGCCAACCTCTACCACTGAGACGATTGCCGCCGCTGCTGTTTCTTCTGTCTACGAACAAAAGGCCAAGGCTATCATCGTCTTGTCAACCACCGGCTCTACCCCAAGATTGGTTTCGAAGTATAAGCCAAATGTTCCAATTGTGATGGTTACCAGAAACCCAAGAGCCGCCAGATTCTCTCACTTGTCCAGAGGTGTATTCCCATTCGTCTACGAGAAGGGTAGTGAATCCGACTGGACCAAGGATGTCGACGCTCGTTTGAAGTTCGGTATTGAAAAGGCCAAGGAATTCGGTATGTTGCAAGAAGGTGACACTATTGTCACTATCCAAGGTTTCGCCGCTGGTGTTGGCCACTCCAACACCTTGCGTGTCGTTACCGTTTAAGTTAGTTAATGACCCCTTATAAATTTATACGTCTAGGAAGAAAACTCGAGAACACTACTTATTTGAGAGACTCCTTTAGAGGCTCGTAAATTATATCACCTTAAAGGTCGAAAACAACCTGCACTTTAGAGTTTCTTGCTGATGAGCTAGAATGTAGTTTTGCTATCATTCGTCTTAGGAGGTATTCTTCCCATTCTTGACGTCCTTGCGGTTGTGCTGCCGTAAAAGAGGAGTGATATTCTAGCCTTGAAGACATCGTTCTTGCAATTTGCAATATCTGGTGTGACTTGCCCTTCGAAGCTAATCTATCCAGATATCTGTCGAATAGACTCAAATCGTCTGCATGAGGACCTGCATTAATCGTCTGATCTATCCATGTCCCAATTAACCTACAAATATCACGAGGCCGTTCTAACGCCTGGAATGCGTCAATTTCGCTCAAAGTAGACCTATCACTGAGCCAAGGTCTTGAACCCGGATAATCCTTTTGGACAGCTCTCCTTCTTGCTGAACTTCGAGCTTTTTTAACAATCGCATGGTCCCTTTTGATTTCGCGCTGTAGTTGCGAGGGTAAATTATTCATGAAGTCCTCATCCAAGGAACTTGGCATTTCTTGCTTAAAGGCTCCTTTTGGTTTACTAAATTTATCCCAATATTCCTTGACGGGCGAACTAGACAAGATGCGTTTTTCTGACGGAGACGGCGGTATATCAACACGCCGCTTGATGAGCTCAGTTCTGACGTCCTCTTTTAATGCTTGAGGTAAAGCGTGAAATGCATGTGGCCTTAATACCGGAACCATGGATTGTTCTCGAAATGCAAGTTTCCTTTGGTCTTTATGGGCTGTTCTGTTCTCTAGTTTGTTCAACTGGACAGCCAAGCCCCTCAGGTCTTTGGGGGGGCATGCGAGCATTCGAAAAGAACTTTTGATCTCAGTCGCGATCAGCCCCATTTCATCGGTGGGTACCCCCAGCCTGCTGCTTCTGCTAAAAGTGTCGCACTCTCCAGAACCAAGGTACTTTGTTGGCTCAATGGGGGCGTGCTCGCACCTCCTCATCACTTTCAAAGTTACTTGAGGGGTTATCAGTCCCAGGTCGCCTATTTTGGAAGTCAAATGCTCACAGATTCGATCTATGAAGTCATCAATCTCATGGATTGTGTTAAACCTTATTGCGTAGTTGATATCAACAGAAACCGACTTCCTTGCAAAAAAATCCAAGGGATTCCTCAAGATCCGACTATTTTCCTCATCATCTTTACCACTCAAGAATAAGTGGATTTTGCGCCCAGTCTTGGCTCCAAGAATGGATGTCAACAACTGCACAGTTGATCGGCCCAATAAATCACCGATAGTTGGGGCTGTAATCTCGCCTGGAAATAGCTGCTGACAGATTTTGTCAACCATGGATGATCCAACCCCTGGCAAATCTTTGAGGGAAAACTTGGCCAGGAACTCATCGTGATCCCGGCCAGCCAAATCCATTACAACACTTTGTCCATCAGGCTTGGACTCCTTCAACGCGAGTCTTGCACTTACAAGAGAAGGGCCACAACCTATACTCACAGTGCAACCATTGGTTGCATCGAATACGAGTTTTCTGATGGTTTGGGTTACCGTTTCACATTGTTGCTGTACATCGTGAAGATGGGGTGACTTTCCAATTCGCTTAACGCAGATGGCTTCGTCAATAGAAATGGGTAATATCATGTCGAAGAAATTCATTCCGTCTAAAATTTGATAAAGCAGTTTGGAGTTGATTTCATACTGTTCAAAATTATACGGCATGCATACCAACTGGGGGCATAGCGCACGCGCGGATCGTACCCACATACCATTCTTCACACCGAAGCTGCGTGCCACATAGTTACAACTTGCAATATCGGAGCTATTGGTGCCATGAGCAACGGCCAATGGATCCTTATGGAGATCGTAGCGGGAGTCGCTGAGGGCTGAAACTGTGGCAAAAAAGCAATCAAAATCGACGTGAAAGATGGCAATTGGTTCTGTCTCGGATATGGGTTTCAATCCCGCTTGTTCGATGTATTTTTGGCAGAAAAGAGCACGCAACTCGGCTTTCCAAGTTGAAAGATGGTGTAGCCTTGATTTGGCGAAAAAGTTTTGTAGGAAATCGGGATGTTTGCAGTCCAAAATAGTCCTTGGTGGCAAAGCAGTATGGTTATGCGTCGATGATTGGTTAACGGAGGGTTGAGCGGCTACCAAATTGATTTTTGGCTGTGCATGGTCGCCTGTTATCAGAGCATAGTCTTGCCAAGGAAGCCTTTTCGTAGCGGCAATGGAATCCACGATCCAGCCGGGGGTGACGACTTTATATTTTTGAAATTCGATCTGTTTTTTGGTGGTTAAGTTACTTGCAATGATGTGAGTGACGGTGGTTTTCCCGGATAAAAAGTGCATGAACCGCCCACCATACAGAATGATTTTCTTGTGAAGTTGTAATCGGTCGGGATCAGTGCGACCGTTGATATAGATTATGCAGTCTTTAAAGACGGGGGTGAAAGGCTGTCCATTATTGAGGGCGTCTTGGTACAGTTTCTTAATGTAGGTGTCGCGGTCTTGCTGCTGGACCCTCTTGTCGGAGAAGTACTGAGCGTAATCTCCAAAATTGCGATTTTGGACTGGAATATGCGAAACAGGAGGAGATGTGGACGATGAGTGCTGGGAGCTTGTCGGTGATTCTTCTGGATCGGTATCGGGCTCTGACCCCAGCAAAGTGTGTTTTTCAGGTGCAGACTGGTCATAGGAGTTGACCAGTTTCAGAAGGGAGTCATCGTCGAGAGTCGAAAGCAGACGTTGCTGCTGGGTGTGCAGTGGGCCGCTCTGAACTGTGATGGAGGAGTAATTGTGCAGAGGTGAGTCGGGAACATGTTGTGGAGACTCTACGATAAGGGAGGATCTGGGGGTGTTGGGAGTATTGGGAGGGTCAGGAGTTCCAGGAGCGTCAGGAGTTCCAGGAGTTCCAGGAGCGTCAGGAGCATCAGAAGTGTCGGTAAGCAGTTCTGCTAGTGCATCTTGGTCCATGTATATGGGGGAGCTTAGAAAGACGTGAGATGGGAAACCAATACGTAATGTGACGAAGAGCTACGAAGAGGTAAAGGACCTTGACCACGTGACCCAGTGCGCGACCTGAGGACCGAGTGCAGGGATGGATGGAGATCCAGGTAGAGGTAGTACCGCACGATCGAATGCAGAGCTGGAGAGCAGAAGGCACAGGGAACGTTCTAATGATAGCGAGCGGTGATAAAGGCTGGCGATACGAACCAAGTGAGGGCAGGTCTGATTAGATTCGTCAATAGTAAAAACTCGCCCAAGTTGTCTTTACCGCGATTACGTCTATACTAACCGAATACTCTTGCTACCCGCGCCGTTTAATTTCTGGCAGTTGATCACTCTGACCATTTCTGTCGCATTACGTGTGAGCGAGCCAGAGTTATACCGAGGCGGAATTGTAGTAGCAGCATAAAGAGAATGTAAGATGAGGAGAGTGAAGAGCCGACCAAACAACGCACTGCACTAATGAGACCCGGAGAAGCAAGCCAAAGCTCAGAGGACTCAGAGGACCACGGGCCGAGAAATCTGACGATGCTGTTATCCCAGGTTTACACTCTACTGCCGCGTAACTGCCGCGTAACTGCCACGTAGCTGCCGGTTAACTGCCGTGGATAGCTTGTTTCACAAGAGCTACGTATCTATTCGCTATCAACATCTCGACTTACATACGGAGTGTAGGTTGCTCGTCCCTAATCTTTGTTGAAACTGAGGTTGGTAAGGCCTGTATTTGCCTGTATTTGCCTCGGTTCTGCTCAGCCAGATCAAATTGCTGTAACTGGATCAAATTCTTCCATATTCCAATTCTTCCACGCTTTGCTTGCTGGTCTTTTTACGCTATCTGCAAACGCATGGCGAGAACGTGTGTGGTGCCACTGCGTGAAAAAAAATTACGGTGGGTTCTATAAAAGAGAGTAGCAGTAAGCGCAAGAAAATAGATTTGAGAATAACAGGTGGTGGTGGTGCTAAGGGCAGAGCTCTAGAGTGTGACGAGTCAACGACGACGAGTGCTCAGATCAGACATACATACATACACATACTGGTACTACATACTGGTACTACGTCCAGATAAAGAAGTTCTAATCTCGTCCAGACGTTCTCTTTTCAGCGCATTATGAATGGCTCAGGAACTATGACTATGGCCAGCAATAGTGGTGTTGAAGCGATTGGTGTTCAGGCCAGTGGTTTTAGCACCAGTGGTCAAGCGCCTAGTGCTAATAGTGGTGCTAGTACGACTAGCTTTGAAGACTGGCTTTTCCCGGATACAAGTAGGCTTGCTGGCGAGTACGAGTCCGGCTGGCCAGGAGCCAGTTCCGGATCCGGATCCGGATCCGGAACAGGGTGCGGTTCCGCGGATTCGTCGTCGGCGACTTCTTCCGCGGGTTCGCCTTTGGACCAGTTTTCCACGTTGTTCGATACGCACGCGGCGTTCGCCGATAGAAGGGGCCAGCAGCAGCACGTGCAGGTCGGGTCCGGCGCGGACTGTGAATCGCTTTTGACGGCGAGCAACTCGACGTCCGGGTCACCCACATTCGTCAAACGCGAGGAGGTCACGGGGCCCGGTGCGCTCGATGTGCAGGTCGCTCAGTACGGCAGCTATGGCCCGGACAATGGCCAGCTGCAGCTGCCACTGGCGGCGCTGGACGGCTTTGCAGACCTCGAACAGGCGGTGGGCATGGACGGAAGTGCTGACACGGGCAATGATGGTGGTGACGCCGATCCTGACCACGACAACGATCATGACGACGACAATAACAACAACGACAACGACAATGACAACGACAACGATAACATGCACAGTAAGAACGACACGAGCAGCAGCAGCAGTAGAATGGGCTCGGACACGCGCAAGCGCCGTGCGCCTCGCAAGCGGCTCACCGCGCACCAAAAAGAAGCTCACAACAAGATCGAAAAACGCTACCGCATCAATATCAACACCAAGATCTCGAAACTGCAGCAGATCATACCGTGGGTCGCCTCCGAGGAAACCGCGTTCGAAGTGGGTGAAAACAAGGTCGCTGCCGCCTCATCGTCGTCTTCCAGCTCGGAAGCCACGTGCTGCATCGATCCTGCCACGTCTGTTTCCGTGCGTCTCACTGATGCTTCTGCCACCCCGAAGCTCAACAAGAGCATGATTCTCGAAAAGGCCGTTGACTACATTCTTTATCTGCAAAATAACGAGCGTTTGTACGAGATGGAGGTGCAGCGGCTCAAGCGCGAGCTTGAGCATGAACGCAGCCACAACGAGAATTGATGTGGCTGCATCGTAAGGCGTGCACCGTACGAATAGGTCAGCGGCACCACGAAAGCTCCGCTTCATTATGATAGACAAAGCAAAGCACATTTTGGGCCCAGCAAGGCTGGCCCTCTTTATGATTTTTATTTTTAACAAGACAACCGTGGGCACGGGTTGCTGATGCATAGGAACCTGTGCCACCAATTAAGGACACGGACCGTTGACGATTGTGACGACGATAGGTATAACGTTTATAGAGTAATGAAAGAAACTGGATGGGAATTTGGAAAAGCAGTAGGTGTGTGAAACATGCCAGAAAAGTTAGTAATTCGCTAACTCCCTTCTGCAATGTGTTTATCTCTGTGCGCGCTTTTGCCCGTGACACACATTCTTACTATTTTTTGGCCCAAAATTTCGTAGACCCGATGATTCTGTACTTTAGCAGAATGTTCACCACTGTATCAATATGTGATCTAATGTCCGTACCAAACTCCCTATACGCACAGGCAGTTTCGAAGACCATGGCAAGTGTCCAAGTTGATCATCAGCAATTAAAATTGACTATCTAAAAGCATCATCCTGTTTCTCCCTCTCCATATCACAGTTTGTGACTGTTTACACACCAGCATTTCTCCCTCGCCATTGCCAGTGAGAGAAGCTTCTATCTAAATACTCATAGCTCTGTAGCACATCGTTCAAACATCTCGTCATTTTTTCCGAATTTGACACCTTCTCATTGTCCCAGCTCATCGCCAAATTTTTTCTGCTAGACTTTCGGGTTGGCAACAAAGCTGCTATTAGCGCTCAACTCTTCAAGAAGAACACACGAATTATAACATCGTCAGCAATCCTCGAGGCTATTAATTAGCACCTTCTATTCAACTGTACAATGTCATTTCAAAACCAGTTTGTTGTAGCGTCGTGTAAGAACCAACTCGTACCTCAACAACTCACCAATAACGTCTTTTTTGGACCTCTCAATGCATTATCACAACTCAATTTTTTGCAGGCTCATAATATCAAGTTCTTCGTGGCTGTGGGAATTCCAACGGTCCGTGTGGCACAGTACTGTAAGTCCATGCCCGCTGAACATTGCCTGGTTGTGAATATGGATTCCGGATTCAACCCACAAGCCATGGATTGTCAGGTCAACCAAGAGGTATCCTATCAATATTGCCGAACGCAGTCAACATCTTTAAAGCTTCTGACTGCGAAGGTCAATGCAGAGACGAGAGCCAATTATAATTCAGCTCGAGGTCTGACACCGCAGCCGGAATTAGACCAAACATTATATCATAGCGCAGCCACTTACGACTGCAACACCATAACGGCACAAGGCATTGACAAATTCGAACATTTCAATGATCTGCTCACAGTGTTCAAGCTATCCAATGCTGGAAACGTACTAGTTTTCTCAACAAGTGGAAACGAGAAGGATTTAGTCTCTTTGCTCGCTTCTCACATATTGCACACCAACGCCCAAACATCACTTCTGGAGGCTTTCCAGTACATTAAATCTTTAAGACCCTCTATCGCGCAAGGTGAGTTGGATTCATTGACCTTTTGCTGTCCAACTCTTATAACTTTTGCAGAGAGACTTAAAGCCAGAATCGCTTTTGGACAGGATGACACTACAAACATTAGGCCGTCTGCAAGTGCTCCACCTCTTGCCACGAAGAGGAGAAATATTCCTTCCTCCGACGATGAAGATGATGAATATTCAGATTCTACAACTGTAACAGTAACCAGTCTTCAAGCCGAAAAGGCCACTTCAGGGACACCGAAGGCCAGGAAAATCGGTCCCTACCCCCAAGGAATGCAGTGGAATGATTAGAATTAATGATGAATTGAGCATAGGATCGGAAGGCTTCGGTACAGTTGTGGGTCTAAAGAACATTAAAAATGATTGACGAGTAATAGCTCGTAACGAGGGTTCAAATAATATATATACAACTAAATGATGGTGGTATGCAAATTGTATGATCCAACTCTTCAGTAGGCGGAGTTGGAATAATGAGGAAGATTCAGATATATCCAGAACTGAAACGTGAAATGTGACAGACTCATTTCTTCAAGATGGTAACTACGTCTTCATCTTCCAATATGTGATTTAATCCGACGTATTGCGGTTGGTGCTTGACACTGCTACCATACACGATAGCATTCCTGAAATCATCTACCAAGGATTTGTGAATTTGATTACAGAAATCGCGAATGGAGCACCTGTCAGACCTTAAAACCACTGGATCGGTAAAATCGGGCATAACACCCTTGGGTTTGGTATAAACCCGGACCAAATTCAACCTGTCCCACATGACTTGCAAAAGTTCATCCAAGTTCCACTCTCTCCCGGAGGAGATCGGGACTGCGTTTGGAATACGGTAAAGTAGTTCCAGCTCCTCAAGCGACAACGAGTCTACCTTGTTGAGCACGTAGATCGCAGGCATGTACCTTCTTGTGGGGGCTTCCAAAACATCAATCAAATCATCGACTGTAGCATCGCACCTGAAAGCGATTTCAGCACTGTTTATTCTGTATTCACTCATCACGGCTCTGATTTCATCCGGACTTAAATGAGTTAGAGGAACAGTGTTCGTAATCGAAATCCCACCTTTTTCCTTCTTCTTGATAAGAATGTCCGGTGGTTGTTTATTTAGACGGATCCCGACACCCTCAAGTTCCTTTTCGATAACTTGCTTGTGATGTAGAGGCTTATTAACATCCAAAACAATGAACAGAAGATTGGAAGTTCTGGCCACGGCGATGACTTGCTTACCACGACCTCTACCATCTTTGGCACCATCAATGATACCTGGCAAATCTAGCATTTGAATTTTAGCACCCTTGTAGCGAATCACACCTGGAACAGTAACCAAAGTTGTAAACTCGTAGTCAGCTGCTTCGGACTCAGTACCTGTTAGTTTCGAAAGTAAAGTAGATTTACCCACCGACGGGAAACCGACGAATCCTACTGAGGCCACACCCGTTCTCGCTACATCGAAACCAACACCGCCACCACCAGAGCCCTGAGTAGCAGATGTGACGATTTCTCTTCTCAACTTGGCCAATTTAGCCTTCAATTGACCCAAATGAAATGAGGTAGCTTTATTCTTCTGTGTACGAGCCATCTCATCTTCGATGGTCTTGATTTTTTCCACGGTGGTTGACATGGTATGTAATAGAGTAAGAGACGAACGGCGTAATAGAATGGGGTACTGGTAAGGAAATCTTCTGTACAAATGGTAAATGGAAAGTAAGTCTTGGTTCAATAAAATTTGAACAGTTTAAGTCACTACTCACGTATAATGAAGCTCTGAAAATTTTTAATTGAATAATAAAATCTTAAAATCTCAAAAGTTCGCCTTTAACCTTGAAATGTTCGAATTACATACAACACCATTTTAGGTCAGATAGCTCACTTGTAGTCATTTGTTAGAGCAGGTATCATAACCTTTTCAATCTAAACTATGGGTAAAAAGTCTAAGAAGTCTCAGCAAAATGACTGGGAAGACGAACTGGGAGAAGACGCTGCCGCCATCGCCAGTGCTCCTGAGGAACCTACTATAGATTCTACCACTGGAACCTCAAATGCAAATACTCCTGAGCCCGAGTCAGCTACTGAATCTGCTCAAGCCACAGATGCAGAAGAACTGGAGGCTGATTTCATGTCTGCCTTGAAGAACTCTAAGAAGAAGGCCGCTACGAGGGAGCAAGAACAGGATACAAAGCCAGTAATCAAGTCGAAGAAGGAAAAGGAAAAGGAAAAGAAGGAAATGGAGAAGCAGAAGAAGAAGGAACAAGCAGCTAAAAAGAAGGCTCAGCAACAGGCACAAAAAGAAAAGACTAAAGAGCTAAATAGGCAGCAGGCAGAGTCAGTCGCTGATGCCAAAAAGTCTAAGAAGAACGATGATAACACCAATGGCGATTCGTCTGATTCCGCTAAAGTCCCTCCCTCAGGCAAGAAAAATGCTAAGAAAGTCCCTGCCGGTCTTGCTGCCTTGAGACGCCAATTGGAGCTCAAGAAACAGCTGGAAGAACAAGAGCGCATCGAAAGAGAAGAGGAAGAAAGGTTAGAAAAAGAAGAAGAAGAGCGCCAAGAACAACTGAGAATTGCTGAGGAAGAATCGAAGAGTGAAAAGCGCGAAAAGGATAAGGCAAAGCGTGAGAAGTTGAAAGCCGAGGGCAAGCTCTTAACCAGGAAGCAGAAAGAGGAGAAAAAATTAATGGAAAAAAGACGCGCAGCTCTTCTTGCCTCAGGGAACATCAAAGTTGCTGGTTTGAGTAAGTCTGAAGACGGTGAAGAAGCTGAAAAGAAACCGAAGAAAGTCACCTACGGTAAGAAGAAAAAGAAAAGTCAACAGGAAAAAGAAGCCGAGGTTGCTGCTGCGGAGGCTGAAAAAGTTGTCGAAGGTAGTAATCTGTCCGAGGACAACGAAGAAGAGGCTCTCATCGATGATTGGGAAAACCTGCTAGAAAACAACGAGCCCGAGAATGAAGAAATCACAGCAGAGGATGGGGATAATGAGGAACAACAAGAAGTAGAGCAGGAGCAAACCAAAAGTAAGGTGACGAAAGAACTCAAAGATACTGCCATCGAGACAGTTCAACGGTCAGGATCTTCTGCCCCAGCCATAGATCCTTCGTCATCTCCATCGCCAGCTCCTCAAAAGGACTTGCGTTCACCAATCTGTTGTATCTTGGGTCACGTCGATACTGGTAAAACGAAACTATTGGATAAAATTAGGCAAACCAACGTTCAAGGTGGTGAAGCGGGTGGTATCACCCAACAAATCGGTGCCACCTACTTTCCAATCGACGCCGTCAAGACTAAGACTAGGACTATGGCACAGTTTGAAAAACAAACGTTTGATGTCCCTGGTTTGCTAGTAATTGACACTCCTGGTCACGAATCTTTCACTAACTTGCGTTCTAGAGGCTCCTCGTTGTGTAATATTGCCATTTTAGTCATTGATATCATGCATGGTCTGGAGCAGCAAACCATGGAATCCATCAGACTCTTGAGAGACAGAAAGGCTCCATTTGTGGTTGCTCTGAACAAAATAGATAGACTATACGACTGGCAAGCTACCCCTAACGATGCCTTCAGAAGTACTTTCCAAAAACAGACCAGAGGCGTCAAGCAAGAATTTACTACTAGGTTGGACGCTATCAAGGTGGCTCTTGCTGAACAAGGTTTGAACTCCGAACTGTATTTCCAGAACAAAAATATGGCGAAATATGTGTCCATCGTACCAACCTCTGCAGTAACCGGTGAAGGTATTCCCGATTTGTTGTGGTTGTTGCTAGAATTGACTCAAAAGAGAATGTCGAAACAATTAATGTATCTGTCTCATGTGGCTGCTACCGTTTTAGAAGTAAAGGTTGTAGAGGGCTTTGGTACCACGATCGACGTTATCTTGTCCAACGGTTACTTGAGAGAAGGTGACAGGATCGTATTATGTGGTTTGAATGGCCCAATCGTGACGAGCATTAGAGCCCTATTAACACCCCAACCTCTGCGAGAACTTCGTTTGAAGTCGGAATACGTGCACAACAAAGAAGTGAAAGCCGCTCTTGGTGTCAAGATTGCGGCGAACGATTTAGAAAAAGCTGTTTCTGGATCAAGGCTTTTGGTTGTTGGACCTGGCGACGATGAAGAAGAAATGATGGATGACGTTATGGATGACTTAACAGGTCTTCTGGATTCCGTTGATACTTCAGGTCGCGGTGTTGTTGTACAAGCGTCCACTCTGGGATCTCTCGAGGCTTTACTTGACTTCTTGAAGGATATGAAGATTCCAGTGATGTCCATTGGGTTAGGTCCCGTTTACAAGAGAGATGTTATGAAAGCTTCTGCAATGCTGGAAAAGGCCAAAGAATTTGCTGTTATGTTATGTTTCGATGTCAAGGTGGATAAAGAAGCTGAACACTACGCCGAAGAGCAAGGTGTAAAGATTTTCAACGCGGACATTATCTATCATCTGTTCGATGCCTTTACAGCTTATCAAGAAAAGCTTATGGAACAACGCCGTAAAGACTTTTTGCATGATGCTATTTTCCCCTGTGTCTTGAACACTTTGCAAATCATCAACAAACGTGGCCCTATGATTATTGGGGTTGATGTTCTGGAAGGTTCAGTTCGCGTTGGAACGCCAATTTGTACAGTGAGAACTGACCCTACTACCAAGGAAAGGAGCATCCTGCTTTTGGGTAAGGTCGTGTCGCTAGAAATTAACCATCAGGCGCATAATGAAGTTAAGAAGGGCCAAACAGCTGCCGGCGTAGCAATGCGTTTAGAAGATCCATCAGGTCAACAACCTATCTGGGGGCGTCACGTGGACGAGAAGGACACTCTCTACTCATTGATCAGTAGAAGATCTCTTGATACTTTGAAAGATCCAGCTTTCAGGGACCAGGTTGCTAAATCTGACTGGCTGTTACTGCGTAAATTGAAAACTGTATTCGGCATTGAGTGATGTAAAGCATTTTGCATGTTACCATAAGAACGAATTCAGGACTCTTGTATTTTAGTTATTCAGCATTTATAAGTATTGGCCGTGTTTCTACATAGCTTTTAAGTTTGACTTACCCCTTAGACGTCCACTTGTAGTCGTAACATTTTCAAGTGCGTCGATCTGAAATTCCCTACCTGATAACCTCTACAAATTAAGACTTAAACGATGAGGAAGCGTCCTTCCTCGAGAATGCAACTCCTTCAAACTAAGTCGTACACTATCAGGACTCACTTGTGGCGTCACATTTTTGAATTGAAATTTAAAAGGTATGACTTTATGTATAACTATTAATGCGATGCTGGAACCTTGGCTAATACGTCAAATGCACCGGTACCAACATTGTTTAATCTACCCAAGACAATTCTAGCTGAAGGGCTCTCTAATTGCTCCGTCTCGCCGTCCAAGACTGCCTTGGTTAGAAATTGACAAGTTGTCTCGTAAGACATTTTCATCAGAGCAGATGTGGATGTTTCCATGCCTTGTCTATTGAAGGCTAAGTAGGTACCTTGCCTGGTCATCATATCAGCAATTAAATCCAAGTGGCGGAAAGATACCGAAATAGCATATCGGGAGAATACGTTGTTAATTTCGTTCACGATAGTGTTTCTCGCGGCCTCTACACCATAAGTATTAAGTACGGAAGCGACGTCGTTAGAGGTTATTCCGTTCACGTCGATAAACGCATCCATATCCCACATTTCTTGGAAGTTGACACCTTCTGTTACCAAGGATCGTTTCCCATTCTCGGATTCTGGATGGAGACAGCGATCAATGTTTTTAACTTCTCTAATGACAGATTTCCGGCAAATATCTTCCACGATATTTACCATCAGCAGTTTCTCGGTGTCAGCAGCCAACTCTATAGTAAACTGACACCATTCTCCACCTTCGTCATCAAAATTATATTTTGTGATAAACTTATGGGATGATATAATTGCTGACTGTCTATCACGCTGTACTTTGGTTAACCCGTTTTTAGTCTTTTCGAGTGAGGGTCTTGAGTCGCCTTCGTCTTCGGCATCAGAGACAGAAGTGTCAGACTCCATTTCTGAACCCAGTTCTTCGTCGGAAGATTTTTCGGCCTCTCTCATGGTTTCGATCTCTTCGTCATCAGGTTCATCGTAAGATACTGCCTGTTTAGTTCTTTGACGTGACTCCTGTTCATCGTTATCTTCGTCTGGCATTTTGCCGCCTTCCCCAGATGCTATTGCAGACTGAGACCTAGGCACCGCCACCCCAATTTCGGGTGAAGCTGTTTTCTTTTGCTTCTTGATTTCCTTGACAATGGCAGCTTCCAAAAATTTCAAGAACTTTTCAGCAACGACGCCTTGCAGCTCCTCCTTTGAAACATCATACTCCTCACCGTACTCATCGCTCCCATAAAATTTCATATTGATGAAATAAGAACGAGACCCGGTGGCGTCTCCGGAACTACCCGAAGATTCCGTGACTTCAACCACATCAACAACCTCTGAAAGCATGACTTTAGTGATCGATTTGCAGAACATATCGGCCTGCATATCTGAGACATCAGCCAATATAGGCAGTGTCATTTGAGGAGTTTTGATTGCAGCGGAAGCCGTCATAATAATCTCTCTCATACGCGGAATACCCAGTGTCACATTAGCTGCACCATGACCAGCAAAGTGGAATGTGTTCAATGTCATTTGAGTGGAGGGCTCACCAACTGATTGAGAAGCAATAATACCTACAGCTTCACCCGGGTTAATCAAAGAGCGCATGTATTTCAATTGCATCAAAGCACGGAACTTCTTCTCACTCACGCTGTCGCCACTTTTGAAAGACTCGTTATTCGACTGGATATAGCTTTCCAGTTTGTCTTGAAAGTTTTCAGAAACAGAACCTAGATATTTTGACGGATTATATTTGGAAACGACGGGATCGTATTTTACCTTCTGCGAGTAATGTGGGATTTTAACATTTTTCTTTCTATGTTTAAGAGCCTTCTTGGAATATTTCAGGGCGCTTTCCACATCTAGGTGTTCTATCAGCGCAGATGGGTTATACTTCTTGAGTAGGGCATCGTAGTTGTCGGCACAGAATTTGAATTGCGTCATGTGTGATTCTTGAGTTACGTCAACCGCATCACCACCATACAAGAATTGAATCAAGGTTCCATCAGCATCCCTAACCGAATTATCGTAGGAGATATGGACCCCCTCCAATTGTTTGGTCAAACAACGTTGTAGATAACCAGACCTCGATGTTTTGACAGCTGTATCAATCAAACCTTCACGACCGGCCATACAGTGAAAGTAGTATTCCTGAGGTTTGATACCTGAATAGAAGCGACCCTTAATGTAACCACCAGCCATTGCATCTGTTTCAAATGGCTTAAAGGATGGTAGAGTCTTACCTGACACCATAACTGGAACCCTTCTACCTTCCAAAGCCTGTTGGCCTAGCAAACACATTATCTGGGAGACGTTGACATTTGAGCCTTTAGCACCAGAAAGGGCCATCGCTTGCATTGAATTTAATGGGAACTTTTTCATCGTACCACCGGGCACACACTTAGAGACAACCTGGGAAGTAACGGCGTTGACCTTAGATGATGTGACGGCATCCAGAATGCCCAATTTGTTGTCATCTCTCAAAATTTCCTCCAGGCGTTTTAATAACTCAGAGTCACTGGCGCTGACTTCGCCGTCCAAATTCGTGACCTCAGCGGCGGCAGCGCGACCAACGTCGTGAGACGTTTTGAGAATATCACTTCTCCATTTATTGCCTTCATCTGTTAGACGAAGATCATCCATACCGCAGGTGAAGGCAGTTGCCATGATGTAGTTGGTGAAAAGCCTTCCGAGGACGGATAAAACCTTAGCTGCAACATCGGGACCATAGACTTCGTGTAACGAGTGCACAACACCATACTTGGAAGCTCCGTATTGAGATTTGTCCAGGATACCGCAAAGCAACTCACCGTTTTTGAAAATGACATCGCTCTCTTGGGAGCCCTTGCCCCAGTAATCACTTTTGATCTTGTTCTTTGAGTTCAAGTTAATTCCAGGCATATCAGAAGGGGTGACGTTGAGTAAAACAGTTGTGATAATTTGCTTACCAGTCCAAAGTGGGATGGGTTTGATCACTGCTGGGCGAACGGTAACCAGCTTATTCCTCGTGGCATGGCCGTCTTCCGGACGAATACAACCATACACATATTGCTGATACTCTTCCCTGGTGAAAAAACTGTCTTTGCTTGTTAGCCAGACACCAGCCGAAATGTGGTCTTGTATCAAACCTCTCACAGGAGACCCTGAGGTAGGAGTCAGGTACTGAGAGTCAGTATTGGCAAGGTTGAAGGCTTCTGCTCTAGCGTTCTCATTTTGAGGAAAATGCATGTTCATCTCATCACCATCGAAATCAGCATTATAGGCACCAGTGTTAGCGTAATGCAAGCGCAAAGTCTTTTCACCAGGTAAAACTCTGACTTTGTGACCCATCATCGAGGCCTTGTGTAATGTTGGTTGACGGTTCATGAGAACTATGTCGCGATTCTTGATATGACGGTAAACTTTCTTGTTCAAGGAATGAGTAGAGCTATGTGATGACGGCGTTAGTAGCTGATTGGCAAGTGCTTTGCGCTGTTCTAGGGTCATTCCCACCAATGAAACCAGAGAGCCGTCTTCGTTTTGAATTTGGGTAGCGCCCGGCCATTTTTCGGGGCCGTTAATAACAGCTTGTCTCAGTTCAGCGATGTTATAAGAGGTCACCGGTTCTGGATACGTTAGCTTGGTAGCAAACACAGGTGGTACACCTATCTCGTTCGTTTCAATGTTAGGATCCGGAGATATAACAGATCTGGCGGCATAGTTAACACGTTTACCCATCATGTGCTTTCTAAACAGGCCTTCCTTCTTCTCTAGTGCTTGCTTGACGCCTGGGATAGGGACCTTTCCGCCAGTGCTTCCCTGTGCTTTAGTTGAATCGATGAAGGCGTTAATGTCATTTTGAATGGTAACGAAAGCATTCATTAGTCTATTGAAGATGACCTTTCTGTCTTCAACAGACACTTGATCTTTTTGAAGTTTCAACATTTCCTCATTCAAATCTCTAATGAGCAGAGATGTGGTTAAAATTTTGGATAAAAGCTGATTTTGGGTATTTTCGTGGATCTCGTCACCCAACTTTGAAGGCAAACGGAAACGAGTGGGGGGTACGATCACAACTTCCAGGAAAAACATGTCCGCTTTCACTAGTTTTTTAGAAAGGTTCGGTCTTGAGCAGAACACATACTGGAGAACCTCTTGTTCCTTTTTGAACACGCTTCTCAAAATATTGCGAACATCGGTAGACAAAATGTACGTGGAACCGGACTTTGGTCTTGAAGAGGAATCTCTGCCGTATCCAAAGTTCTCGCTTACATCCATTTGGTCGTCCGCAGGGGTGTTATGTTTTTGATCATCTGCAAGCTTGCGGCGCTGTTGTTGTTTCTTGATGACATCTACACGAATCAAACCTTTGACTCTGTTATTCGTCTGTTGTTTCTCTGTCAACGCGGTTTCAAAAATCTTGGTGAATCCGTCTTTTCTGAACTTGGGAGAGAACATGCCGCAATTGTCGCACTTTGGCCTAGACAGTAATCTCTTGTGGAAATCGTGAATGAGCTTTTTTCTTTCATCACTGACTGTGGCGGTGAAAGTACCCTTATGGGTAGTGCGGCCCTCAGATATTGCAGTGGCTATGCATAGATCAACAAATTCTCTGCGCTTCACCTTTAACTCTGTTAGCAATGCGGCATTGGGTTGCTTGGAAGTGTTGGCTTCTTCGTTGTCGTCCTCCTCTGCTTCGTCTACTGCATTTTCAAGCGTACCGACGCGAATTTCGTCAAGCAAATAGCACTCATCGATAAGCCCGTATTGCAAGAGTCTGAGCTTACACGCAAAACGATGTACTTCACCAGACTTCAATCTGAAAGAGTGGCAATACAGGCACGTACTTCTGAGATAGATGTAGAGTTGGCTGAAAAAGAGTGGATTATAACAAGGTACCGGTAACTCGATGTGGCCTTGGTGACCTGGGCAGAATTTCTCGTCTAAGCCGCAAGTAGCACATAAGTTACGCAAGAAAGCACCCAGGGCCAAATCATATAGTCCTCCGGAGATCGGATGGCCCAAATTATCGAGCACTGTTGGATTTGTGATTTGCATGGCGGAAACATTTCTGATGTCCTGTGCTGTCATTACTCCGAAATCCAACGAAGTGATCTCGGAGCCGACGGGCTTTGAGATATCCATTTCCTCTCAAGCGTAATAATTGGTTGTTGGGATCAAATTTCGGATTACCAAAAGATATGAGCTGGGGAAATGAGGATCAAACACCTCGAAATACAAACAATCGCTAAATTGAGAACCTTATCCCGGGAACTTGAGTTAGCCGTATGAGCAATTGATCTTTTTAAGAGTTTCGGATCTTTTCAACTTCAATTAAAGGTGATGAGATGAGATGAGATGAGTTACTTCAATCGTTACAGAAAAATTTTATGAAAAGAAAAAACGGCACGCGATCAATTCGGCTCGTGGAAAGAGATGAGCTGCTTTATATACCACGTGATTGTTTGATTACTGGGCTTTACGAAGCTTAGTTGAAGCTTCTTACCTCCACACTCATCCAAGTGCACTGGCGAGTATACCTGATAGTTAGGATGTATTAGTTGCAGCTCTAGGCTTCATTTGGAAGTATGTATCCTAAATGAATTTGAGTTTCAATGAATAGCCGCCGAGCTTTGCTGATGAAATTTCTCGGTACTAGTAAAAGTGGAAAATTCAGGCCTTCATAGCGTCTTTTGTTAACTGAGGAGATGTGACATTGAAGCTGTAATAGAGATCTTCACTATTGTGATCCGAAGGCTTCTTCTAACGCGAGGTGAATATCAGGTATCAGAATATTGAAAGGTACAATTGATGGCACAAAATTTGTCGGAATCCTACGCGGATCTTGAAATAGTGCGAATTTATTGAAGCGTGTCTGCGTCTGACCTATTTAGCTTGTTAAATTGTTTACTCGATTCATTCATGGTCTTGTTATATTGATTTGTATTAGAATATGAGATTATGGGCTTTCTGTGTCTCCATCACCCAATGTGAGCTCGGTGAGGTTATTACTAATATCGTCAATAGACATGTTTTGTTACTTAATCTACTATTACTTGTGATGAACTCGATGATGTAAATCCCT
Source organism: Lachancea sp. yHQL494 (assembly GCA_030562185.1). NCBI lineage: Eukaryota > Fungi > Ascomycota > Saccharomycetes > Saccharomycetales > Saccharomycetaceae > Lachancea > Lachancea sp. yHQL494. The sequence goes on along the minus strand of JAJMGS010000045.1, from coordinate 205,246 downwards.
CCGGGGGTTTTCGAGATGTGAAGAGTTGGATCTCGACACTTGGAGTAAACCATCGGTATTTATACAGTTATTTGGTAATGAGTTCTGACATCGAAAAATGTTCTAGACCAGATAACTAATTGCACCCAGTCTACATTCTTGGGTCCAGTAATATGAAACAGGGTGTGTATAGTTACTGTCCAAGCTCAGGGTCTATACCTCAGTATTCTGTGTTCTATCCGACAGTCTGATGTCTAATTTATCACTTTTACTATTCTGTCGTAGTGCTCATGTAATTCGCACTACACCCATATCCGAGTAGGTTTCTGACAGAGATTTTACTTATCTCTCCGTGACTAATTCAGCTATAGAGTTAATCCATCTGGTGGAACAACTTGTTGTTATTTATATAAAATACCGGACTGAATGTAAAAAGTTTTACAACCTTCTAGAATAATCGTACCAGACATCGTATGATACATCAGTCCATTTTGGGTGAGTCATCAATCAATTATCAGACCACATGAGACTATCGTCTGAGACTTCTCTTGATGTGACTGAACGGGTATCAATGTTCTACCGATCATGCCTTACTAATATCACTTTGTACTATTATGTCACAACTGTTGTTTTCCATTCTGACCTCGTTATATTACGCAATTGACATTATCAAAACATAGTTCAGTAGTTTTGACAGGTTTATTCGAAATGTCGCGATTCCACTCCCCACATCAAGAAAAACCACGGAGGATTTACATCACTGAGTTTGCTACAAGTACTGATCTATTAATTAATAGAACATGTCTATTGACCATATACCAACAACCTCACCGAACTCACATTGGATGGTAAAGATATAGAAAGCCAATAAAACAAAGTATATTCTAACCAGGCTTTGGTTCACACAAATCCATGGGAAACCTCCCCAGCAGTTCTTGATGTCTAAAGCCAACTGTTCACACTGCCTTTATTCGGGATAGAATATATCGCTTATCACGAATATAATACGGGTCATCGCAACAACTGCTACCTTTGCCGACAGACCGCAGACTATATAAAGCTGAAGGTCCCCTATCCTCAATTCCAACAAGATACAACTTGGAAGTACCGCAAAAAGTGGATACCAAGCTTATTTATTAAGAATAACGTAACAATGTCAGAGAAAGACGCAGAATCTCATGATCAAGGCAATCTGGCTGGCTCCATTGCGGGATCAATTTTGGGTGCAGATGCAGGAGGTAAATTGCACTTAGGTGCAATTGGTGGTATCGCCAGTAGCGTTCTTGGCTCAGGCCAAGGCAGTAAAGTGGAAAATAAGATCAAGGAGAAGATGGATAGTAAGTAACGATATAGATCAGCACGAAATGTTTATATTTTTATGAGTAAAGACGAATTTCAGTTGAAAACTGTAAACTTAATGCCAGCAACAATTCGCGGACTGATGAAGAAAATGTCTTCTCGGAGTGCCTTCGACAAGTGGGCTACTATGTTTATAGCAAGATACTCATTTTACCGTGCTGTTGCAACAAACTAGTTTAATACTTTACAGTATTGACGATTCTATAATCCTGCTGTTATGTTTATAAATACAGATGCGTCAATATGGTCGCCATAGATACAAAAGCTAAAGACATCCATGGTCGAGATTTCAACACTTCCAGTAACAGAGAGCTTATCATGCACTTGACATCCAATTCGTTATCTTTGACGCATTCTACAGTTTGCGGACTGATTCGTGTGCTCAATATACTTCATCTCCAAATAGCCTTGAACACACTCCGTGGTGTTTTATCCCTACACAGGGAGTAGTCACAGTTATCCATATAGGAAGTGGTTTGGAGCGTATCGCTCAAATGTTAGTGCCGCTGTTTACAAAAATTCGATCGAAGACGCCATTCCCATCAGTTACCATTTTTGTCACTCCCAAGCTAGGCGTGGCCCACGCTGTTTTAAATCTTTACCTAATGCCGTGCGGATAAAATGAATAGCACGCTTAATATTTCTATCTAAGTGCGGCACGTATGACTCAAGCCTGAATTCTGACGAGACATCCATTCAAGACCGAAGCAGTATTGAAGAAGGTAGATACGGGAGTCTATCGATGTTCGATCGCTCTTAATAAATATTGAGGCGAGTCTGAATCAGCAATGGAAAGCTTGCTGATGTTCTTGTTTAATTCTTCCATGATTAGGTTGATTGAAGTTGTTCGTAGATGAAGGTTATAAATATCTCTCCGTGATTATTTCAGCTATATAGATGGTCCATATATCGAAACACTTCGTCGGTATTTATACAAATTTTGAGTTTAGTGTAAAACTTTTCACTCAGTACTAAGGAACGATCGTATGATAAATCGGGTGATCCCAGATGGTCATCATCTGAGGTATCACACCATTTTGTCGTATCGTCCGATTCTTCGTGAGCTCTTTTAGGGCTTCACGTAGAATCTTTCATCGACCGTCCATGTTTTACTGACATCACTTTGTACCATGATGTCGCGGTTCTCCAGTATGTGCTCACTCGTTGTATAATGCAATTGGCACTATCCAGCAGTAACTCGCTAGTTCTGACAATAAAATCATCTCTACTAGTTGAACCGAATACTTCAGGCTACCAGAGTTCCACGGTAGACAACTTACTGTAAGCTTCATTTCCTGGCGATAAAGATCTGCAAGTCGAGTTTTCACGTAAGAAAGGGATCAACTCTGAGCACCAATAAATTTCTAGGCCAATCTCGCGAAAATACGGGGTTAATTCAACATATTTCCTTTGCCATGATCATCTGCCTATGGTTGCCATGGGATAAACCAGACAAACAGGTTGTGAGAGCGAGAAAAACTATACAACTAGAGTCTTTGAGATTAAGCTCCGAAGTTTATAAATGTACATAAGAACTCACTGAATTTGGGTTACGTTCTCAAGTAGATGCTAACATTCTAAATTGAAATGTTGGAGACTTAACTCTCTAGCAATAAGCATCATCAGGATAACGATCAATTGTTTGTATTAAACTCAATTAGATCCCTGTGATATTCCCCTTTTACTCGCCACTAGAGCTTAAAGATCGCAAGTTTGCTTCGACTCCTTCAGCTGCTGGATAGTCTATGCTAGATGCTTACGGCGAGCACCGAATTTGTCCTCAATGCCAGTACTGCTTCGGAAAGAAGGCTAGAGAAGTAGCGTAAGGTAGAATTTTAAACCGACCGTGTTACCATTCCATTCATTGTAGCACTTACTTGCTGTATAGTCACAATTAATTGAACAAAAATTCCGTTATGAAGACACCATTAGTTCAGTTCTGCACTGTCAAAAGATTGGGCACGCGGAGGAATGATATGGAAACTACCAAAATATGAGAATCATCGATCGGTTGGGGAATAATAGCTGTGGTCTTGGGCCCAAGAAACCAAAACCAAAATGTAAATAAGCGTCGAAATAGACAAAAATGAAAACCAATAGCTTAAGGCCCTATTTACGTAGACACCAGTCGGACAATTTGTTTAATCGATAAGCATTTCAAGAACAATGGCGCAACAACGCTATTAATCTCAGCTTTAAGATCAACATTACATGACAAAATAGTAGAAAGTGATGAAAAATTTTCTGAATTAAAAAGCTTGAGTGCTCATCTCATCGCTCGAATATATTGAAGAAACCCGCCGTGCACAGGTTTAGGCATTCACATATCGACCATGAAAAGGCCTGTAGAACAACAGAGAAGTTTTAAGTTTGTGAAGAAGCACAAAACAGTCTGCAAAAATCCAGTAGATGAAACTAGTGGGATATCAAAATGCATCGTTCAAGTGCCAGTATCCATGTACGTTTCCGTGGCTCCCACTTACCTTGGAGAGCCGAATAAAGGTATCCGAAAGCAGCATTTGAACCCAATGATAATGAAATATAGCAGCGATGTGGGTGGCGTGGTGCTAGGATACGAGAATTTGGAGATCCAAGACGCCAGCCCTGATGAGGAAGATTCGGAACATAAGCTAGTGAAAATGACTCCTGATACTCCATTCGGGTTTACGTGGTGCAGCGTCGACTTTTACGTCTGGCAGCCCCATGTAGGTGATGTTATAGAAGGCTGGATCTTCATACAGTCTCCATCGCATATCGGGCTTCTCATCCACGATGCTTTCAACGCCAGCATAAAAAAGACCACCATTCCAGCAGAGTGGACTTTTATACACAACGAGGACAAAGATGGCAATACGGAAAACAACAATGACGGACTGGGCCAAGCTCGGTCTCTAGGTCACTGGGTCGACGAGAATGGTCAGCAACTAGACGGAAAGCTGAAGTTTTCCGTAAGAAATATCTATACAACGGGGAAAGTGGTATCACTGGAAGGTTCGCTGCTTGACGACCAAACAGGACAGACGCGTTCTCAGGCGGAAAGTTTGCCCGTGGTTTCGAATAAGAAAATCATATTTGATGATGAAGTCTCTATAGAAAACAGAGAGAGCCACAAGGACCTTGAGCTCTCTAAGCGGGTAAGGGAAGACAATGGGGAGGAAATTGTGTATGAAAGTAACTCCAGCAGTAGCGAGTCGAGCGATAGCGAATAGTAATCGACGTAGGCGACGCGTTCCAACTATTGGCACAAATTGTAGAATTACGATGTATAAGCGAAAGAAGATAATTGCATTTGGTGACAAAGAAGGGCAATTGTTATAGAGCTTTGTAACCTTAAATTACTCTGTATATGGTGGGCTGCGCTATGTCGCGAACACATTATTACGAAAAAAAGGCGATTGGAAAACAAACATCAACAAGTTCGTACTTGAGTAAAAGACTCAAAAAAGCAGGTCTAAAAGTCAACTTCACTGTACCTTCTGAGCTTGACAATAATGTCGGCTCCTACAATGCGAACAACATTACTGCTTACCGAACATTTAGGATATCCACCGATCTCGTTAATTGATGATATTATAAACGCGGTTAATGAGCTGTTGTACAAATGCACACAAGCGATGGAAAAATACCTTCTGGAAAGGAATACCATAGCAGGGAAAGACTATACGGAAGAGATAAAGGTTGGAATCGCCAAATTGGAGAGCCTTTGGGAAAATTCTGTGGACAGAAGTTTTGATAAACTGGAACTGTACATTCTACGCAATGTGCTACAAATTCCCCAAGAGCTTATAGAAAGTGGATCTTTCAGGCTACGACATCACGATTCACTTGTTTTGCAAGATCAGGGTTCCGAGAGCCAGTTAGTGGCGGAGCTGGAGGCCAAGATGCAACAACTACGGCAACGTCTTCTACGGCACTCCGAGCTTCGCAGGCAAGTGTGGGCCACTCAGAAAATGCTATCAAGAGTCAAGAAGTTTAGGCAGCTGGTCATAACGCTGTTGCAATCGGAATCTGCGTCCAACGAGGAACAAATGACGATCTTAAAATCCCTGACCCCCGTTAATGAAAGCGTCAGATTTTTATCCTCTCAAATGCGCAGTTTAGTTCTAGACTCGAATGACCAGTGTTCTTCGGAACGCTTACGTAGCCTAATATCACAGCCAGAAGCATTAAATTCGGGGCTTTCTTCACGAACATGGTATCTCGCTCAAAATACCCAATTGGAACTGCAAGGATTGATCCAAGACATAACACAAACCTCAGATCATGCAAAAGGAGATATAAATGAACAACAAGAAGCACCACCGTCACCCGCAACCTCATTGCCACTTGTAAATCCCGATTGGTCCTCCTTGAAAGAATCCACGTGATGAACATACTCTGCTCTAGTATCATTAGGTCACATGGCAAATGCTGGCACTACTATCATTGTTTGTGTTTTTCACTAATAGGTATGGATATATCAATAATCATGGATCACCAATCATTAATCGAAATCTTAACTTGAGGTAGGATTCAAGGATTTACCTACTGCTTCTTTGTTGAGTTTTAACCGTTAGAAACACTTCAAGCATTTAATCTTCCTGGCTTTGTTTTAAATCCTATCGATATGGAAAGCAGCTTAAAATCTAAGATTCCAGATGGCCATTCGGTGGTGAAAAGACTGCAAAGCGAACTGGTGCAACTAATGATGTCACCATCTCCAGGGTTGAGTGCATTTCCGGAGAGCGAAGAGGATTTGACCAAATGGTGTGGAATCATTTCGGGTCCAGGCGGAACTCCATACGAAGGACTGAGGTACAAGATAGCCCTGGAATTTGCCCAGACGTATCCATACACCGCGCCCAAGGTGCGGTTTGTGAGTCCCATGTGGCATCCAAACGTGGATATGAGCGGAAACATCTGTTTGGACATTTTGAAAGATCAATGGTCAGCGGTTTACAATGTTCAAACCATTTTGTTATCTTTGCAGTCGCTCCTAGAAGAGCCGAACAACAGCTCTCCATTGAATGCGGTGGCAGCGGAACTATGGGACAACAACATGCAAGAGTACAAAAAAAAACTGTTGGCTCGCTATGAGGAGATAGAGGATTAGGGTTGGGAGAAAGAGGGAAATCGGATTTCGTCCCAGGGACTGCATATATGGTGTGTAAACGTATTAGACACTAAAACACGAATAATAATGATAACACAAATGAATTAAAGTATGAAGCCATTTGTGGTGCTATAATTGGGCAATCATCACCATATAGTGGAATATAATAGATTTTAACGATTGCTAACCGTTCCTACAAATAGATATAAAATAACCAAAAAGAGAGATTTAATAACGTTAACCAAATTAAGTGGAGCCTATACCAAGGCATCCTGTTGTCCATGATTCTACTCTTCCGTCCTTGTTCCTCACCAAAACTACCAAAATTACCGAAAATTACCGAAATTCCAAAATACCCAATGTTCTCTCCATGTCTCTCTTCACAAAAACTTTTCAAATTTATCGTCCTGTAACCATCCTATTCTTTCGTAGGCCGCGAAAAGCCGGGATGCCTTGTTTACATCAATTCGACATGCCTTTTGAGCGTCTGTTCTTCTAAAAGGTAAGTGTTGCTTCAACCGATGCATTTTTTCCAGAAATAGTCTGCGTTTGGAATCTAAATACAAATCGCAAGGAAGTCTCAAAGTTTGAGCTAATTGCAATTCCGCGGCGTGGAGATGCTCCTTCAAAGGATCGTCTGAAAGATCCATGGATGAACCTTTCCATTCGACTTTGAGACATTTATTATTGTTGGGCAACATTGACAGTGGGGGACTATAATCAGGTATTCTTTCCCAGCTCATGTTCGGAGCGGAAACAGCAGCAGCAGAGGCCAATGGGGATGAAACCAATGTAGCCTTGCGATGCCGGCTAGTTGGAGTGGATGGTCTAGAAATAACTGGCGTAAATTCACGCGAAAGCTCAAGTGGTGCGGTTCGACGGTTGGTGTTGCATGATCCATTATATTTAACAGAGCTGTTGGCGATATTGCTCGTGACCCGTCGCGTACGGTAGGACCTTTCAAAATCAGAATTTGCCGAGTTTGTGACAGCAGGAGAAAAAGCGTAATTACGAGTTCTGCGAGCAGTCTTGTAATTGGAAGACGCAGCATATCGCTTGTGGGAGCGGGAGAGGTCCATGCACCGATACTGGGCCAGAAATCCATGCGTTGCGGACCGATACCGTCTGGGCGAGACGTGTGGGTCACACAATGGCTTGACAAGCATGGAGTCCGTAGCACTTATAGAGGAAGAGGAAGGCAACAGCCCGGTCGACCTAGGCTTGCCATTGTGCTGCTGGGAGTTGTCTGCGACCAATTTGGGTGACAATGGGGGGGAAGGGATGAGCTGGTTTTCGACAACAGCAGGCTCAAAGAGAGCGTTGTCAATCGAGCCGGCATCGATGCTTCTTGTGGCCGTCGCATTGAGAACCTGCTGGTGAAGCGCAGCCAAAAGACGGCCGGAAGCGGCGGCTTTTGGGTGCACTCCTGAACAGCTCAATTGAGCGTGTTCGGGCTGTGGTGAGTTGATTTCCATTACCAAAGGTCTAGACTAGTCTGGAAATGCTATGAAGATGCCTGAAGTTGAAATTTTTTTGGACCTTCTTTCTTTGCGGGAGGACTAAATGTGGCAGTAGTGACGCTGCGATTGTGATAACTGCGGGGTGAATGTGTGTCAGATCTTATTAGAGGTGTTGACTGTGACCTCAAGTATACCAGTCCTTATAAATGAGACCTAAATTGCCTGTGGGGCTTGTGGGGTTTCCAAAACGAAGTATCTGTGTGAGTACAAGATCTTTTGCTCATCGCATCTCATCGCATGTCATCTCATCGCATTGGATTTTATATAATCCGCTCTGAATGAGTGATATTTCGTATCCCGGTACTCCCGCAAACCGTAATTAGCGATGCGGGATCGTTTTGTTGCTTTTCCCTACGCTTTCTTTTTTTCTTCTTTTCTTTTTGGGATCTGAGTTGCTTTTAAAACGTGAAAAGTAACACTGTCAAGCCTCGTTCACAAAGTCATGTGATAAACACGTGAAACGAAGAGGACGCCTGACAGCGCGGCCAAATGTTATACATTGTAATACTATAGAGGGCATTAAATCAATCATTGTGCAGAGTGGTAGGATCTCCGTGGCTTAAATGTAAGAAATTTTGCCTAATTTTTCAGCTGTATTTAGTTATAGTACAAATTATGACGAATTACGTCAAAGTGATAATAAATATGATAGACTTCATGTTAACGCAAGAACATTTGTGAGTCAGGACACTGCTGTTTACCTGCAGTCCTGCAGACTTTGTCAGAATCTATGCGGATAAAAGTTATATCTAGAGTCACATGACATTTGACAGAACTGTACAAGATGATATTAAGCGAGCCCTAAGAACTTGTCCTCACCACAAGAGGATAGCATCGTGTGAAAGAGGTCCGACTATCAGTTGTATATAGTCTAAACAAATTGGTCAAATGATATACGGGGTGACGATTGTGTGCCAGTGATACTTAACTTGATAAATATTGAGGCGAGTCTGAATCAGCAATTGTAAAGCTTGCTGATGTTCTTGTTAATTCTTCCATAACTAGGTTCATTGAAGTTATTCGTAGATGAAGGTTATAAATATCTCTCCGTGATTATTTCAGCTATATAGGTGGTCCATATATCTAAACAGTTTGTCGGTATTTATACAAATTTTGGATTCAGCGTAAAACTTTTCACTCATTACTCAGGAACGATCGTATGACAAATCGGGTGATCCCAGATGGTCATCATCTGAGGTATCACACCATTTTGTCGTATCGTCCGATTCTTCGTGAGCTCTTTTAGGGCTTCACGTAGAATCTTTCATCGACCGTCCATGTTTTACTGACATCACTTTGTACCATAATGTCGCGGTTCTCCAGCATGTGCTCACTCGTTGTATAATGCAATTGGCACTATCCAGCAGTAACTCGCTAGTTCTGACAGATAGAGACTCAGAAAGCCAATATGGTAGCGCCGCCCGAAAAGCTATAGCATCTACCGCAGCCAAATTTTGGTACTGGGCCCTAAACCCACCGAACGCATAGTACTTGTAAATCCTGGCTATGACGTTCTGCCTTATGCTTAGTTGCCGACTGGGCAGTATAGCGTCGGGCCAGTCATTGTTACCCCGTTTGTCTAATATGTTTGAGTCAGCACTATCACTCATGCCAGGGTATCCTATGCTACCATCATCGATGTTGTAGTTCACTGACGCCCCATGACCATAATAGTCAAAATGTGTGTCATATTCAGCCTGTGTCTCGTAAGCACCGGCCATTGCAAATGAGTTATGGTTGTCGACCCGTATATTATATAAATAAGTTCTATCACGTACGCACCGCGTAATGTTCGCAATAACATTCTCGTCCAGGATATCAGATGAATTGCTACCTGTGTCTAGCCATATGGTAAAGTCCGTGGGATCTGAGATCAAGTTAGCGTCTACTATGGATTTTGCATCAGTACTGTTGTCAATACAACCGGCAATATCATCCCAGATTGTCTGACCTGCATACTTATACCTGAAAGCTATTTTGTCATTAAACTTAGTCAGGTTAGTTCCACAGCTATCTCCTAGTGCGGATGGGATAAAGCTGATCATCAGATTTAAAAATAAATTGAAAAAATACATGTCGATAGTTATCACCGAGAGAATGTCTGTCAGTTTATCTATTTTTTCCTAGTAGTGAACTCGGTGATATAAATCCCTCCATGGTTTTTCCAGGTATGAAGAATGGGGTCTCGACATATGGAATAAACCATCGGTATTTATATATGTCGGAATCCTACACGGATATTAGTGTAGTGCGAATTACATGAGCACTACGACAGAATAGTACAAAGTGATGTCAGTAAGGCATGATCGGTAGAACATGGATACCTTTCAGTTACGTCAAGAAAAGTCTCAGACGATATTCTGAAGTGGTCTGAGAATTGACTGGTGACTCACCCGAAAATGGCCTGATGTATCGTACGACGTCTCGTACGATTATTCTGGACGGCTGTAAAACTTTTTACACTCAATTCAATATTTTATATAAATACCGATGGTTTATTCCATATGTCGAGACCCCATTCTTCATACCTGGAAAAACCATGGAGGGATTTATATCACCGAGTTCACTACTAGTAATATTATATCAAGTAACATAACTTGTCTATTGACGATATTACTGATAACCTCACCGAACTCACATTGGGTGATAGAGACTCAGGAAGCCAATAAAATTACGGAGAGTATTTAGTATTCTACGACTATTTTACTAACAAGTACTGGATTGCAAAACAACTTTAAGGACCTGAAATTACGGCAAGATGCCAGTTATGCAGCCGAAGTGAAAGGCATAAATACAGATGGGTTCTTCTAGAAAGCGCCACCTGTAGATCATTAGCTGCGCCAATTTCAGTGCGACATACTTTTCTTATTACTGTCGTGTAATTCACATTATAGTTACGATCCTCCAAAATGCTAACGGCACCAAACACCTCCGGTGACCAATCCTTCTCGTCCTTTCCTAGTTCGTGCCTCTTGTGTGAGTATATCAATTATTCGGAATGGGGTCCTTGCACAATCTTTACTGGATGCCTTTGGGCCTTTTTTCAGCCTTCTTGTAGATGGGCTCGTGCGTTAGAAAGATTTGAACAGAATAACAGGGAGCAGAATAAAGGCCCTGAAACGAAAGGAATAAGCGAGGTTTTCAATTCTGGGTACAACGCTGTTAGGTGACTCCTTCAGAAGGCACACATAGAAAACTGCAATATTACGATAATTGTGGTTTGGTCTCTACTACCTTCATGAGGTATAGAGCAAACCATTAGTACCTCTTCACGGTATAGCGTAACACCAAGTTCGAGATCTTCTTGACCTTCCGCTGAAAGATCTTTTAATTGACCGTAGCTGTGCCAAAGAACCGTTTACGTACCAGAAGTTTTGCCTCGGAATGAAATCCAAACCATATGTTATCAGGAGATTTGCACTACCAGCACTCAAACTGAATGTCCAGAATTCAAAGGGGACCAGCTTTCGAACCCAAAAACTTGCTTAATCAAGTCGTCGATTTCATCGCTGAGCGAAAAATCATGCATATACGACAGGTTGTTAAGCTGGTTGATCGACATTGGATCATTTTCCACCTCCAAGTTTGGCTCTTCAAGAAGTCTTCGTGGTAGATCGTAACTCAAGCCGAAATTTTGAAAAACATCGGAGTAGAAATTCAAATCCCGTTTATGGGGTTCCGAAACTGAAGCCGGCTCCGATTTAGGAACCATATTTGTCAATTTTCGAGAGCAGGCTAAGGACAACAAACAGCTGAATAATTGGTACATGCTCGCCTTTTCAAAATTACCGAAACGCATCTGAAAATTTGAGAGCAAGGTTTTAAGTTCGCTCAAAACTGCAAGTACTAGAACTTTAGACTCCGTGCAGTCTTCCACAAACGGCTTATTGAACGTGAGTAGAACAATATAGTAATGATACCAAAAGTAAGAGATTGTTGGATCGGTAGACCGATCCAAATCCTTGATCACGCTCTTCGACCATTTCAAGAAATGAGGTAAAGATTGCCTCCAGTTATAAACCCTCAAGTTAAACTTTGTAAGGTACTCAATACGCTGCGCTGTACTGCTTGGTTCAACAAAAATCTTCGCCGTGAAAACCTGTACTATTCTTGATAGAATCACGAGATTTTTTAGCGGAAGTGAGACCTGGAGAACATGTCTGCTTTGAAAGCGAAATTCTTCTGTCCCATGTACCTCTGGTAGTTCATCGCTTTCTGGAATTGTGGAGTTTGAGACGCTTAAAGTTGAGGTTCTTCCAAGTAGGAGGCATATAAAATGATCTGCGATGTAGCAACCCCAGTAAATTCTACTCCGTATCTCGAGTTCACTCTGAGAAAGCCCATTGGAGCTGGATTCGTCGGTAACCCACACCCGGGGGTCGAGCTGAAAGCCCATGTCGTGCCCAACACGAATGGCCAATCCTGAAAAATACCAAGCTAGCTGATTATTGCCGTTCCCGAGTTCGTAAAAAGCCAGACATAGAAGTGCTTGGACTGTCGTAATCTTGGCTATGCTTTGTTCATTGAAAACAATTTTCAAAAGTTTCTCTTTGGATCTTTGGTAGTAGATATCTGCATGCCCTCGAATGTCAGCTGTCAGTCTTGCTCCTATAGCCGCTACTGCATAGATCAGCTCTTCAGAGCAGTACTGTGAGTTTTCATAGTTGTCCTCGTTATTATTAAAGAATCCGTATAAAAAACTCTCTCGATGAACAAAAACGAAATGACCAGGGTACAACCAAACATAGAAGTTCGAGAGACTCTTCAAAATCTCTGCGTTCGCATTCAAAGCTTCCCCACCTTCTTGGTTGGTCCGCACAATTACCGTTGTCTTTAAATCCGCTATCCGATTTTTAGGCTGTGAAACTAGTTGCTCGGATTTGTTTGGTTTGTAACTCGCAGGCCCTTCCGGATAGATGCTTCCTTTAACAAAACCTTTTTTGCGCAGGCTATCGTTATTAACATCTCCTGGACTAATAAAATCTGACCCCGACAAATTCGTGGGGCTTGATCCGTTGAGCGCTTCGTCTGGATTATGCACCACAAGAGAGCTATCATGGCTACAACTTGAAACATCCAGAGAGGCTACTTTTGCGCCTAGTCTTTTGAGCCTCTTTTCTAGCGAGGCTACATGCGATTCCAGAGACCTTACATAACTCGTCGTGTGTCTCTTCTTTCTCATATCGTCCATGTTAACATTACAATCGAGCTTTAACCTCATACAATTGCCACATGGGTAATCCAGATCACATTTTTTACGCCTACGCCGGCAATTGGAGCACGCTAACCTCTTGGGTCCAATGAAGGAGTTTGGATCTAACTGTACCTCCTCATTAACGGAACTAGATTCCTCCATCGGTCGTTTATTGGATCCATCACCACTTGTTCCAATGTTCATTATAAATGCATATATGCTGGCCAAGAATGACACTTACAATGTCCAACTCATATGTTGTTTCCCTGTCTATTATGAACCTGTTGAGCCTTATACTAAATTATAATTTCGCATTCTCTCACAGTATGTGCTAGTGAAGATCAGTTCATTACATCTCAGCACGTGATTCGAAAGACGAAAATATCAGGCCTGAACAATGCGCTTGCGTCGGTTGTTCATAGCTGTATGAAAATTATGGTGATAGACAACTTTAAACTTCTCACAGCTGTCTATCTTTCTAGTACACAGGTCATGCTTGATAGTCCCGCGAGGAGATAAAGTTTTCGAGCTGTAATTTTCATAGACTTTGATGACTCGCGTGTGAGTGAACTCCAGCATTTTAACCATGAAGCGATCTGAAAAATGTACAATGTGCCAATGCAGTGAGTTGACCACATTTTTCTGGATCTAAGTTCTCAAGCTCGTAAAAATGAAGCCAGAGGGTGTCAATTCTCTTGAATGCTAACACATATATTAGGCTACGTTTTTAGGCAACTGGGGATGCAAGTTGACGATTTGGGAGTTTTAATTACCAATGGATTTCTTAAGCTTGCTCTTGTGTCTTTTATTGACCCCGAAAGAGTGCCAAAGTAGTTTTACCATCAGCACATTTACCCAATATATGAGTTTTTGTCGTAGCGAGGAGTCACATAGTCCCTTTCATATCTCAGGCCTGGCAGTTGAATACGTGTCAACCAATTCCAATGCCATTTTCCTTAAAATAGCACCCGGTAAGAACAGTAGGCAATCCTGGACCACTGAGTATATAGCAACCTAGAAGCATTGCTGAAACTGGGAGTGTTCACCCTATTTTCAATCGAACGTCACTAGTTATACGAGGGAAGGTGCCCACCTGAGCATTTTCATGACCTTTCAACCACATACCTAAAGTATAAAGAAGGCATTGAATAAGTCACTAAAGCTCATCATGAATTATTGGAATTTGCTGCCCTTTTCGGGATGCTGTATCTTTGTGTTGCGAATACTGCCTTTCGAAATAATCAATTTCTTCCCTCTCAGGAATTTGCGACACTGGTACGTATGCTATCAAGCTTCTGTTCAAGGTCGATATGGGAATGCTTGGCTGCATATCATTGATCAAGTCTTGATCGAGTTTAGCTAGGAAATTTATACCAGCTGAGAGGCGTTGGTAGTGAATGCGAAGCTTTTCGCCAGCGTAATCATTTCTGTATTTGGTCAGGTCAACAATAAATGCGGGTTCGACGGCATGAAACTTCAGATTATGTTTGCTTAAAAAGTTTTGCCAGTAACCTTCTTTCCAGTAAGGTTTATCACCTGAATGATAAGCACGAGGAAGACAGAAAACGGTGTCAAACTTGAACTCCCAGAGAGTCTCTACGCTTTTGATTCTCGTATTGGGGTTCATGTAGATAACTTTTTGAACAGTAGTGGGAAAGAGGAAATCTAACATTAAGATCTTCGCCGCTGCAAGTTCTTGTTCTCGAAATCGCTGTGGTCGCAACCATCGCGGCCAATCATATGTCAAAAATTCGAATTGAACTTGATATTCATAATGCAGATTGAGGTAGCTCAATAACGCTTTGAAACCTGGAGATGACCGTTCACCCAACAATATCCAGAATTTTACTTCAATCTTCGAGTTCGATTTCAATATGCCTAATACCAGACCCTTAAACTGATTCTCTTGCTCACGGCTTTCAATAGTAGAAAATATATGGACTGGTCCCGATTTACCGCCAGGCCTCTTTACCATTGTTGTTGTTCCTAAATCTGCCATTTTGACATAGAGGCGTAATGGAGATAAAGCTGTAAAATCGAAGGATTTTACGGGCATGTAATTTGAATTGGCGTTCAGCGTAAAAGAGTCCACTACAAGATTAGCAGAACAACTTTCGACCTTTAGATCTTTTCCCAGACTTTTGAGTTTAAGCTGGCCGTAGCCAAATGTTGTCGAGGTAATCGTCGTATCTACAACCTCGCCCTCCCCATTAACTAACTGCAAACAGACGTTGCCAATACCTTGCACGAGACCTTTAGAAGGAACTTCTGCTGCTTCGAATGCATTGACTTCTAGAACGACATATTCAAGTTCAATGCTAGCGTCATCCCGCCATTGCATATGCCAGTGTGATGGACGCTCGATATCAACGTCGTACTTCAAATAGTCCATCTCAGTGAGGCTAGGATAATTCTCCACCCAAAACCTATAGATAGGAAATACTTTCAAGTTTTTCGTCGGCAAAATATGAATTTGAAGGTTTACAAAGGTCAAATCAATCAAGTGCGAAACCAACGAAAAGAGCTTTTGGGTGCGCTCTTCCAAAATATCGATGATGAGTGTGACATCAACTTTTTGAACGCTATTTGACGATTGAAGAGAAGTGTAGGATCTAAAGTTGATGAATTTTTCCAGATCAATTCTTGAGATGGAACCTTCTGCAGTGTAGTCAATTCCATTATTGTACAATCGTTGGCCGCCATAAAAAGTTTTAACAAGAACGCTTGACACCATTTCAATTAAATCTGAGTTAACAGTAGCTTCAAACAAAGCTGGCAATTCCTCTCGCATTGCTTGTACAGCATCAAGAATTCGCAAAGCTTCACGTTGAAGTATTATTTCGTAGTCATTTGTTGCCAAAACTTCGTCTCCATCAAAATGCACATATCTTCCATTGACTGTAAGAAATGAGCTTCTGTAGGATATGTCAACCGGTATATCTCGAAGCCAGCGGTTTGCTATCGCGTGATTAATGACATTGGTGGCTTTTCCTGCCTTTGTCTGAGAAAGAAATTTCTCCAGGTCAGCAAAGGCGAACTTGGCAACTAGCTCTCGCATCCTACTCCATTGCTCAAGGTCAGCACCCGTATGTATAGCTCTTAGCCTAACGCCCAAAAGCTCAATTCTCATAGCATTGAGAAGTCTGGTGAGTCCGGTTACGGTAGTAAAATCATCAAAGATTGTAAGAGTATGCAAGAGATTGTGCGTTTCGCTTTTTGAGAACGTAATTACTCGTGGCCCCAATGATTCAAGTTGACTAACATCAGTCACAAAATAAGCTGCGTCTTCAAAGTAGTCAGGTAACAACTTCAAGTTCCTCTCTGTGAAAGATTTTCTGTGGAGTATTTCCCTGGCATTCAGGATACCGACAGCATTAATTTTGCGCAACTCATCCCTAATATATGACACGTCTTTTTTCACCACCTTCGCGATGAGATAATTCCATAGGTTGCTTTTGAAAGGATAAATCTCGCCATTGACAATGATTGACGAGTTCTTTATTCTGAGCTTCGAATCTAGAATCTCTAGAACTGGAGGAATCTCATTAAAATCACTTGATCTTAGACCCTCAGAGATCGAGAGGTCGTGAAGATAGGTTACAAGGTGCTCCAGATTCTTGTTTTTCAGCTCGTAAACTCGTTGTAATATACCTAAGTCTTTAGGGTCAGTAATCATTGGCAAGAAGCCAATCCTCTGAGGATGTCCATTTTTCACAACGCCTATGGCTCTTAACAGTCCTTGCAAAGCTTCCGAAGTATCCCCTGACTCTAGATCTGACAAGTTGATTACGAATATCACCTCGTTCCAGTTTTCCCTATAGGCGGGCAATTGACCGAATTCAGACGGTTTGAAAAATTCACCGATATCATCTGTCAGTTTTTCCTTGTACTCTGGATCATTTTCAATGTCATTGAAGTAAACGACGCTTTCAGAAAAACCCGAAATCCGGTGGAGATCATACTTTACCGGTTGCGAATTCTGAAGAGTGCTTAGTGAGCGCGACGAAAAGTTCTTGATTAACTTCTTTGCCAATACTATAGATTGTATATTCCCGACACCTGCGAATTGCTGTATAAGGCTTGTTAAAAAATCAATGCGCTTTAATTCAGTAGTGACGGCTTTGACGGTAGACCCCTCGTCCAAACTGGATAACTTATGATATTGGCCATTAACATAGAAACCAAGCATAGTATGATCAATGCCTTGTTCAGTGGTATTGTCCATTGCTTCAGTTAGCCTACCATAATGGGCAGGTAGCTTGCTTAGTTCCTTTGCAAGAACGGGAAAATTGTTGACAATTTGCTTCATGAAGGCCAACGTCTTCGCAAAGTCCTTACTCTCTTCGTAGAAATTGCACAGAAGGGTGCTTACCTTCATGTCGAGGTCTTTCAATTCTGAACCATCTACTTGTTGTGTGTGGAGGTCGCTAGAGCTAAATCCTGGAGGTAGGTCAAGTGGGAAGTCAACATTCTGACCCCAGTGTGACCTTTTGACAGTTAGTGCGATTGCAGTTGGTTCAAACTGGAATGGCAAGTCGTTGGGACACGTACACTTCCAGAAAAATCTAATTTTACCCGCTTGAGACTCTGTAAGTAGGTTTCGATTGAATAATTCCCAGTTTTCGTTCCGATCGCACCCATAGAACTGCACGAGAGGCGCTTCCGGATTATGACCCATGATCACATCTCTGGGGCTTGTAATTTGATTGTCAAAAATCTTTCTCTGGGATTTTAGGTCAGCGCTCTTTAGGTAGAACAAATCCTCCGGAGAATTGAATCGTTTATTGTTGAGAATGAAGTAGTTGTCATTTGACGTATCCATGCTGTACCCTGGTTCTAGCGCATAATGTAAGGGAAATAAACCCGCTGCATCTGGCTCATGTAAGCGTAGAAAACTCACTATCCGGTCAATCAAGCTTTGGTGACCATCCAGGTCATCAGATTCTTCGAAATCCTCGCTAACATCTGCAATTTGGAAGTACAATTGCTGTAAAAGAATGGGATCATCAATTAGTTCGATCAAAGTGTTCCAAGTCCGCAGCGCTTCTCCTGATGTTGCATTTGAGAAACTGATACTAGTTCCACATGCTAAAAAGACATTGAAGAATACTAGAAGAAAGGATATTAGCATGTTATGATTCTGAATTTGCCGCTCTTCTTATTTTTACGAGAACTGACGGGTACACTAGTGAACTACGTGCTAAATTTCATCAGGGTTCATAATTTTGTACGGATATTTAAATTGACAGAAAAACGGCTAGATGTCTCTAACAGCTGAAGACTTTCTGGAAGAGAGCAGCTGAAATATAGTAGATGACGAATGAACTTCGGGGAATTCGTAATTGATATCTTCAAGTGACGAGATTAGACAGGCAAAGGACTGTCCTGAATTGGTGTCAGAATATAGAATGGTATGACACCATGGTACAAAGTGATAGTGTTATGCATAAGGAGTTGGCACAGCAGTCGAAAAATAGAACAGCAAGATTTTGTGCCTTACGATACAATCCAGCGCCGTAATGCTGCACTCCACTCATCCATCTATATTAATATGCGAGAGATTTTGAAATGGCCTTGTTATCACATCAGTCGACTTTCCGACAATATTCGGATACTCAGAATTTGTAGAAGTACCGAAGAGCATTAACGATCTACTATGCAATGCTAGAAGATTAGAAAAAGGTAATCGTAGACTATTAATTGTCAGCAAATTACAAGTCAGTTGTAAGTGGTCTACCGGATTTAGCAAGCTAGGTATTCGTGACGCAGATTTGCCTCAACTAAGCGTCAAATGATTGCATAAAAGACGTGGACTTCAGATCTGTTGCTCCAGTGATGCTGCTTGCTACAATAAACGCAGGGGACGATCCGAATTCCCCCAAGAGCGAATTATTATGGTGCTCAGAACTGCTTTCCCTACAAATATTTGTACATATCTTTTGAAAGTAATACAAACAGCCTTGTTAATAAACTAATAGATCTCATAATTGAATGGATCCCATTAGAAACTCAACTTCTTTGTCCTTATTGGAAGCGAAAAAAGGAAATTGAAGAACGGTCACAGATTCAGAGTAAAAAGCCCTTGGGAAAGCTCTTGATCACCGAACCAAGTACTCTAGATAATTCATTGAAAAGAAATATGGGTTAGGCGTTGGTTATTACTCAATCGCTTCCTAATTCGACTTGGAATCATGTATCACTTATAACGAGCAACTTAATTTCCAAATTTTTCGAGCTCGTTCAACCTACCGGTTTTAATCCATTCTAGTTTCCCCGTATCAAGAGGTCAAATTCGCCTTGCAAACACTGCTAAAAAGAACCTTAAAGTGTTTGTTAACCTTGTTAGACGGCTATCATATAGTGCTGTCAAAATGACTGTTGGTGATAAACAAAAATGGACGGCTTTGAATGTTCGTTCCACGTTTCTGGACTTCTTCAAAGAACGGGGACATAAGTTCGTGGCATCCTCTCCAGTGGTCCCATATGACGATCCTTCACTACTATTTGCTAATGCTGGTATGAACCAGTACAAACCTATCTTCCTGGGTACAGTTGACCCTTCATCGGAATATTTCAACCTAAAAAGTGCTATGAACTCGCAGAAGTGTATCAGAGCCGGTGGCAAGCATAACGATTTGGAAGATGTCGGAAGAGACTCCTACCACCATACCTTCTTCGAAATGCTGGGTAACTGGTCGTTTGGTGATTATTTCAAGAAGGAAGCCATTGGTTACGCGTGGGAGCTTTTAACTAAGGTGTACGGGATCCCTGCTGATAGGCTTTACGTGACCTACTTTGAAGGTGATGCTAAGCAAGGACTGGAAGCGGATACTGAGGCGCGTGATTTTTGGCGCCAGGTTGGTGTTTCGGACAGCCATATTTTAACAGGCGACGCAAAGGACAACTTCTGGGAGATGGGTGACCAAGGCCCATGCGGTCCTTGTTCTGAAATCCACTATGACCGTATCGGTGGCAGAAATGCCTCATCTTTGGTCAACATGGATGATCCAGATGTTTTGGAAATTTGGAACATCGTCTTTATTCAATATAACAGAGAACAAAATGGGAAGCTGAGACCCTTGCCAGCCAAGCACATTGATACCGGTATGGGTTTCGAAAGATTGGTATCAGTTTTACAAGACGTCAGATCCAACTATGACACCGATGTTTTTCTACCTTTGTTTTCCCGTATTCAGGAAATAGCAGGTACAAGACCTTATACGGGTAAATTCGGGCCTGAAGATGCTGACGGTATTGATACGGCGTATAGAGTCTTGGCTGATCACGTTCGTACTCTGATGTTTGCGTTAGCCGACGGGGGTGTACCAAATAACGAGGGGAGAGGCTATGTTCTTAGACGTATTTTGAGAAGAGGTGCTCGTTACGCCCGCAAGTATCTAAACTACCCCATCGGCAATTTCTTTTCTACATTGGCACCAACCTTGATTGACCAAACGAAAGACATGTTCCCGGAAATTGCTAAAGATCCCAGCTATCTATTCGAAATCTTGGATGAAGAGGAGGCTTCTTTTGCCAAGACGCTAGATCGAGGGGAGAAATTGTTCGAGAAGTACGGCGAAGCTGCTTCGAAGACTGAAAATAAAACCCTAGATGGTCTTCAAGTTTGGAGACTCTACGATACGTTCGGATTCCCGGTCGATTTAACGGAACTGATGGCCGAAGAGCAGGGGCTAAAAATCGACGGTCCTGGCTTTGAAAAGGCTAAACAGGAGTCGTACGAAGCTTCAAAGAAGGGTGGCAAAAAGGGAGCATCTGAGTTGACTAAACTAGATGTCCACGAACTATCTATGTTGAATGCAGAGAATGTTGCCAAGACTGATGATTCTCCTAAATACAGCTCTGCCAACGTAGAAGCTACCATTTTGAAAATTTACGATGGTGAAAATTTTGTTTCCAGTATCAGCGAGATTGGAAACCAGTATGGCGTAATCCTCGACCGAACCTGCTTCTACGCTGAACAGGGTGGTCAAGAGTACGACATGGGTACTTTAGTAATTGACGGTGTTACTGAGTTTAAGGTCGACAACGTCCAACTGTACAACGGTTACGTATTCCACACGGGGTGCCTTGCTGAAGGCAAATTAAATGTAGGAGATAAAATTATTGCTTCGTTTGACGAACTTCGCCGTTTCCCAATAAAAAACAACCACACAGGTACTCATATTCTCAATTTTGCGCTAAAGGAAGTCTTAGGTGGTGATGTGGACCAAAGGGGATCTTTGGTCGCTCCTGAGAAGCTGAGATTTGATTTCTCTCATAAAAAAGCGCTGACTCTTGACGAACTGCTCAAAGTGGAAGGCATTTCTAATGAGCAAATCAATGCCAACTTACCCGTTTACTACAAAAACGTTCCGTTGGATTTGGCCCAGCAAATCTCGTCGGTTCGAGCCGTTTTTGGGGAGAGCTACCCAGACCCAGTAAGGGTTGTGTCGGTGGGCATTCCCGTTGATGACTTGTTGACTGATCCAACAAGTGAAGAGTGGCAAAAGTACTCCGTAGAATTCTGCGGCGGTACTCACGTTAACAAAACAGGTGATATAAAAGATTTCGTTATCGTCGAGGAGAGCGGAATTGCTAAGGGTATTCGTAGAATAGTCGCTGTTTCTGGTACTGAAGCCCACGAAGTTCAAAGAGCTGCAAAAAGCTTTGATGCTGAGTTAATGGCTACTGAGAAACTGCCGTTCTCACCATTGAAGGAGAAGAAGTTAAAGGACCTCGGCACTAAGCTAGGTCAACTGAATATTTCCGTTCTTTCCAAGAATGAGCTCAAGACAAAATTTGGTAAAGTCGAGAAGGCTGTCAAAGATGAGGTCAAATCCAGATTGAAGAAGGAAATCAAACAAACTGTTGACGAAGTTAAGAATTACTTTGCCGAAAATGAGTCCGCTCAGTTTTTGGTCAAGTACGTTGATATACCAACCAATGCTAAGGCTATCACGGAGGCAGTAAACTTCATGAAGACTTCCCGCAAAGACAGATCCATCTATCTGTTAAATGGTAACGACAAAGTCGCCCACGGATGCTTTATATCAGATGTTGCGCTTAATAAGGGAGTAATTGGGCGTGAACTGCTTGACGCAATCTCCAGACACATTGGAGGAAAGGCAGGTGGTAAAGCCAACGTGTTCCAAGGTGTTGGAGATAAGCCAGATGGGATCGATAATGCAGTTAAAGAAGTTACACAACTTTTGCAAGAGAAACTTTCTGTTTAAACTCCCTGTACGTAACTTGTAAATTATAGCTGAACGTGAATACCAGACTTTGTGAATTTGCAAATGTCTTGAAGGGCCTTGAGATGTTACACCGCTTGTCGCTGAAGTTATATCAATTTTTGAGGAAGTCACGATGTTGATAAATCTTAAATTGGCTATGAAAGTTAGACGAGTAAGAGAATTGCATATTCAAGGCCGCTCAAGTCTGGAAGCGAAACAATGGTTCGTCTTAAAAGTAGATATATCCTTTTTGAGGTATTGTACCCTGTTGCAGACTCATCCGAAGACTCTTTGAAAGAGAGATCCAAAAAAGACATTTTACTGCAACATCATAGAGACAGCGCTCCACCAATCAGCACTAAGACCATCATTCAAGAGCTGAGAAGGGCTCTACAATATAACTTCGGCGATTATGGAGCTGCGAAGGTAAATTCTTTGTTACAAGTCAAGTACTTCTCAAATCGTACCTCTACTGGTATTATACGGTGTAGTCGGGAAGACTATGAGCTGGTCCTCATAGCACTCACGCTTATAAGTCAGATTGATGAAGTTCATGGTATTATTCTAAATCCAGTGAAAGTTAGTGGGACTATAAAAAGAATTGAACAGTACGCAATCAGACGAAGCAAAAGGCTATTTAGCGTTGTCCAAGACAATAGAGAGGCGGAACGTTTTGATAATGTAAGCGAAGATGACGCTCAGGATTAGTTGTATACATCGCGTATAAGTGACTTTGTGTACGGCCTGCATAATTTTAGTTACTTTAAAACACTCAAAGAGAACGATGCTTTTTCGGCGGATTGCTTTCCGTATTATCTACTGAGGATTGCCCTTCTTCAGCTTCTGTAAATTCCACCGGTCCTTCGCGACCCCGCTTCTCAGCTGTCTTCTCAGAAGCCTGCTTGTTCAACGAATGCATGGAATCCTCCGTCAACTGAGAATTTGCCAGCTGTGAAAAATTGGGACGGTACATGGTATTAATGCCCGCTTGAACAAATAAAGGATTATCATATACTTGATCACCGTTTCTCGTCGCGTTCGCGTTTGCCGCCTTTGAGAAAAGCCTGGAATCATACTGTACGCCAGATGTATCACTCGCTTTAGCCGCCCCCAGTATTACTTTGTCGGATATTTCACGATTTTGCTTGGCCGCAAGTTCTCGCAACCGATCGGCGGTACTCAATTTAGATTGCCGCAGGTCCTTTTCCAGCTGTAACCTTCGTACTTTTTTGTCAGCTTCTTTCATCCTCAATGTTTCACGAGCATCCTCATTTATGGCATCTAGAGCGCTACCATTATTCTTTCTTTCCTCGCGCGCCCTTAAGGCCAATAATCTTAGCTTTTCTTCTTTTTCTTTCACATCCTGCTCAGCCAGCATCCTTTTGGCGTCCCCCCTCAGCTTTACCTCTCGTCGAGCCTCCATCTCAGCATCATCTAAGGCTTCTGATAGCTTTACAAATCTATCACTAATCTGATGAGCACCGATCGACGCTTGGTTAAAACGTCCATTTGTGTTAACCCTCTTATCCAACGCAATAGCATAACCGTTAGGATTTTTCCAGTCGGAAATGGCAGACGGAATACTCCACTGGTCGCGTTGTTCTTTGGTGGGCTGTGGTGTCTTGTCGTCAGACTTGTGTAAAACTGGTGCGAAAGGTTCATCGGCCGCCGGTGCTACCATTTTTTTTACTTTGAACATTCTGGGCTGTAGAGGGTCAACTTGTTGAGCTACGATCTGGATAGATCTCCTTTCGCTGCTAGCAGTCTGTGAACCTTGATATTCAAGCGTTTTAACACCATTTTTGCCACCAAGAGAGCCATTTGAACTGGATCCTTGAGGGTTGAGCTTTTCACTTAGGATCTTTTCAAATACTGCTTTGGTTCTCTGATAACTATCGTGAATTTCGAAGTTGCTTGGTAGCGGTATGCTCACATCTGGAAACCTGTGCCTCAGCGGCAGGAAACTCTCGAGAGTCACACTTTTCCCATCCATATCTCCTGAATCTGATGTAACACGATCATCAGCGGTTCCCAGCTCGCTGGCAACAGCTATGAGGTCCTGGACTTCATTTGAATGCCTTGAAGCCAGCGTGGAATTTACTGAATACTTAGGAGGGGGCAATAATGAACTTAGGGAGGCCATAAAAGACATTTTTGCCTGGTCTTTTACGGATCCTCGATGGCTAGTTTGTCACATTTCGATGAATTTGGTGGGCTTCCGGAAAATTACGTATCATGTGATTATATCAGGAACCAGGTAATCCGATTACAACATTTTGCGTCGCTTAGAAGAAATTGCTCAACCTCCACATTTCAGCTGCTTCAAATGGTTTGCTAAAGACTTGATCAGGTACGCCTTCACTCAGCTCTTGGTCTGTGCCCCAAAATCTTAGATTTCCATCGCCGACGTCATACCATAATGTGCTCGTATTAGAGAAGATCTTGACGTGACAGCCGTGATTCATTAATTAGATGCTCATTTATTCATTATCTCAAGTAACATAGCACTTTCTACAAGAAATGGTTTGGTTCAGTGCGGGAGATACAGCTAAAATGTAGAATTTCTTACCGGCGTCTCCAATTATCGGATGAGTTTGTCTCGCAGCTTGGACGCGAGCTTGTGCCCAGCCGTTCCTGGCATCTCAGTTTGCACGACGAGAGATGATCTCTTTTGATTTATGCTACCAGGATCGGAACCTTTCTCTCGTATACTGTTTTGAAAAGTCACGCCCTCCTGCCGAAGTCTATACCGTTGGATAGCAAATTGTGGGGGAGGTGGCGGATAGTGCAGAATGGCCGGCTTTTTATACCAACCTCTTTTCTTTGGCTTGGGATCCTCGTCTAGAGAAATCGGAGGCACACCAGTGAATCGCACTTTTTTCACAGTAACATCAATGGTGGCTTCAAAACCATCATTTTCATTGTCATCGTTTGACGCGGTTTTCTGGCCTTCGTCCATGCCATTATCAACAATGGAGCCCTGCGTAGACCCTGAACTACTGCTACTAGGACTTGGTTTTGTTGTGAATGCTAGTTTCTCATTATCCAGAACAAGAGGCTCAAGATTGGGAAGATCATCACAATCTTTAGTTATTGATTTCCTGCCAAATGGAGGCTGCCTTTGGCGAAGTGGTGAAGCTGAGCTGGACCGTAGCGTTTTTATCGAGACGTTCTTAGGAGTAGACGATATATTCAATATCCCTGAGGGAGAAGAAGGAGCAGATCCCATCAAGTTGTCAGCTACCTGGGCGAAAGCATAGCGGATCATACGCTGGTTTAGACTGGCACCTGCCTCTAATGAGTTTGAACGCTGGTTACCAGTGTTAGATATACCCTGATTAGCCTCGGCAGACGATTGCAAGGATGCGGAACGCTTCCTTCCTGGCGATCGGAGAGACTCATTTATATTAGCGCTTGCAGATTTCGTACCACTGGGTGACATAGTTCGTGGTGACTTCCGGCTGACAGGCATTAAATTTTCGGTTACCGAACCACGCCTAGAGGCCATAGGTGAAGACATTTTGCTGTTATTTCTCGGGGGCCTGTTTAGGGCGGCAGATTTTTTATTCAGAGAAGGAGATCTACTCGAACTAGCAGGGGAGAGTGAACCTGGTGAAGAACTGTCACTTGAAATAGGGGAGAGATTTGATCGTTGAAGGGATGACCTTCTGAAAATAGTTCTCACAGGGCTGTGCTGTGAATGATTTCCCATAGTGCGACTTCTTTCAACTTCATCTTTCGCAGCAGCTTCCCTGTTCTTTTTCACCATATGTTCCAATTTGTCATTTGTCAGTCGTTCCTCAACGAGCTTTTTCAATTCATAATCAGCCAGCTCTTCTAGTTTCTCATCCGCTGACTTGTTTTCCTGAATTTGCTTCCATATAGAGGACCACGTTTCCATTGTCTGGAAGTAGAATCTCACTTTACGAATAGCAATCGTGACATCGCTGTTAAAGGATTGAGAGATATTTGTGGGGTGCACAACAAATGTCGATCCGCCTTGGCTGTAGCGATTCAAAGATTCAAGCAGCTGGTCGAGGTCGTTAAAGTCCAAACAAATGTGGTCGAGATTTTGCAATAGTTCATTTAGCTCGTAAACATTTGCAGATCTTAACTGGGTTTTGTAACTTGCAAAGTACTGTTTGTTTGGAACGTATACTTGCCTCAAAAATGCTTTAGTGATGGTTAAAATGTACAAGATTCGTAGAAGCAGCGCATATATTCGATGCATAGTGTACTGCCAATGTGGCAGATTCATTATGATCTTAGCCTGACTTATGGACGTAGCTTTTGAAAATCGGAATAACGATGTATGATATGATTTGATTGAACGTAATACTTTCTCGTTCATATGGTCCTTGAACTTGTTCAGAACCTGTAGATTAAGTTTGTGGAAAGAGGCATTCGACGTATCCAACTCGTAGTTTTTTATGAGGACTGCAAGGTCTAAGGCCATGCATACCTCTGTAGGTTGGATGAACTCGTCGAAAGCTGCTTCATCTAATCCAGAGGATCTTCCGGAAATATCCGTGGGTCTGTTGGCATTGCGCTCTACCATGCATTTCTTATACTTGCGTTCGGCAAGTTGTATTACAATGTTGGTAATCTTGATCGCTGCTTGAAGAACCTTTCCCTGAAGCCCTGCATTGTAAACCTTATTCTTGTACACCTCGCGATCAGTTTCGACTTGACAAAACTCAAAGCTGAGGTCAAGCGATCCAGAGATAGTTGATGTGACCGAGTCGGGCATTGGGATGCTTCCAAATTCACTAATCGTCAACAGCATTTTGTGCAAAGGTTCGAAAATGTTTAAAGTAGGGCCCCCGTAGAGCGCCAAGATGTAGTTCATTAACGGTATTATAAATCGTGCTTCACTTCTGCGCTTCGAGGCACTCTCCAAGATCTTTAAGATCCGCAGAAGCTCTTTAAGGCGGAGGACAATTGCTCGACACTTGATTAAATTAATGTCATATTCGTCAAGGAAAATACCTCCCTGTGCGGAAGAATTGGAAGCAGACGCCGCTGCTTTAACGTACATTCAACGATGCTAGCTGATCGTAATGGATACTTTGATCGGTGTCGTTGAGATCTCTTCTTAGTCGCCTTTTTCCTTTGCTCCAAAGGTCGAGCAAAGTCCATCTCTAAAATCACAATCCGTGGAGTCACATTTTATACCGTATAAAGGTATTACGACAATGTACTTCTAGATATCCTCGACGCGGGCACAAAAAGCTCTCTCTCTCTATTTCATACAGCACCGTTTTATCGTGTTTTTATTCCAAATTCTGTACATCGTAATTCCTTACTTATAGGCTTATTTTTTGTCATCGATAAGCCATTTCCAGATCATATCTCTTTGTTTCCCATTTCGCACGCGTGTGCTGTCTCCTCGCCATATCGTACGGATTCCATGGCTCCAACGTCTTGGTAGAGTGGGTACATCTGTTTCAACGGCACTTCTTGCATTTGCGACATGTTTTGCAGAGCTTACGCCAGTATGATTGTTCATCATTGTTAGCTTCTTAACGGATCGTAGCGATTTGAAGTTCGACCATGTAGCGGCCAGAGCACCCGCAACCGAGAAAGCTACCACGCTACCAAATCCCCAGGGACTGTCTTCGATAAAATTCTTTAGGTTCATACCGTAAAAAGCCGGCGCTAACGTCGCGATTGTAAATCCCATTGTGTAAATCGTGACCTTTAGCTCGAACAGCATCAAAGCATTACGGTTGGCATCCAATATAATATTGACGATTTCCTCGGTGGACTTGATGTCTTGTATCAAGGTCTCAGATTGTTGAACGTACTCGTCACATTGTTTATAGTAAGTCTCCAGAAGCATTTCGAGATCAGCAAAGTCGTCGTTCTCCGTTTTACACATCCCAAGATACATCCCGGCAAGGTCCTCATCGCTATCCAGTAGCTCGTCCAAAACATCTCGTATCAGTAGAGATTTCTTGTAGAAAGAGGAAAGATTTTTGGATTTGATCAACAAATCTCGCAACTTATCCCTGTTGATCTCGTCTTCGAGATCATTCAAAATGATCCCACATATCGAGTAATGCTGTTTGTATTCGGTTTCTAAAGAGGTCATGACGTTCATTAAAATGCTTTCTAAAGCGCGGTGCTCATAAAGCTGGGCCATATGATTTCCAGCACCTGAGGAAAGTTTTGACTCCATGTCATACATCAGAACGCCAAGTTTCATGGCTGCTTCTGAGTTGGACGTATCAAATACGTAAACCGAGTCGGTTTGGATCATGGCTTTAATATGCAATAAGTTTATTAATATGCAAGTGGGTTTAACTACGACGCTGGGGATAACATCAACCGCCGTGGCATCAATTTTTCGCAAATCTCGCGGGTACAAGTTATGCTTTTGTAGAAAGGACCATTTGGGGAATTTTCTGGATACTGCGCATACTCCGCCTTGCTTGTCGAAGACTGTGCAACTAACAAATGCATCATTTGGTGTTATAGGTTTCAAAGATAAAACCTCAGAATTTTGTTCGGGAAGAAGACCTTGATATGCTCGTCTAAAAGGCCATCGTAAGTTAGTGCAGACCTTCAAAGACCGCAAAGGGCGCAGGAACATGCTATATCTTGATGCTATACGATCTTCCTTTTTAATATGACAGTCAGAACAACGTTTTTTAATAGTACGGAAAAATATATTGCGAAAGTGAGATCAAGGCAACTAGAGCCACGCACAGAGTTGACCTCATTAGAGTTCAGTCAGGAGAACCTATATATTAAAACTATCGTACTAGGCCGTTAACCTGGCCTCTTCAATTTTATCATTTATATAGTCAGGTCTCAGATAATCACACGTACGAAGAGCTTATGTATTCGCGACGCTAGGTATATTCGTTTTTACAGCACGGCTGTCGTTCATTCAATCAAAGAATTTTCTCGTCTCAGAGATACCAAAAAGCTCGAGCCTAATGGCTGGAAGAGCCTCTTGATTGAGGATCGACAATCTCTCCTCAAGGGTGTTGTCAACAACGATCTTACCGGACGCGTCAGAGACAATGGCGCCACCAGCGGCGTCTTTGTTCAAATAGTTGGATGAAATAGTCAAATCTGTTTCCCTACCTGTTTTCTCGGCGTAGTCCTTCAAAATAGCATCTTTGAGTGACTCCAGGATCTCTTTGTCCTGCTCTCTAACTTTGATCACAGCTTTAGGCTCAAGCAATCTGTACAAAGACTCTAGAATAACGGCTTTCAAGACTGGTTCGTATTTCTTCTTATCAGAAGAGATGGTCTTGAGATCTGCTTTTGCAGATTCAAAGATGTCGTCCAGCAACTGTTCTCTAGTCGAGAGCACTTTGAGACGCATCTTATTAGCAATAGTCGACTTGGTAATCTGTTGCTTCAATGCGGCCTTCTTGGTTTTGTCTTGCATTGCTGAATCAATGTTACTGGTCTCGTTACGGACCAGACCTGTTTTTTCGATTTCGTACTCCTGGTCAGCCTTCAACATTATTTCCTTGGACTTCTCTTCAGCTTCTTTCTTGATAAATGCTTGCATTTTGTTGAGCTCATCATTCACCTGAGAAGGTGTTAAGGAGGTAATTGCTGCAGACATGATGATGAATCGAGGAACTTGAGAGTACTCTTAATATAGCCAAAAGTTCCAAACAGCCACTTCAATTGCCCGTAATACTACTAGAGACTCTTCACACCTGTTGTGATGCCAATTAAAGTCTTTGTTGGAAACTAACTCGCTACATGCTAGGTTTTCAGAACTTTTGGAAAGGGGAACGAAGGCCTGCCGAAAAACTGTTCTGTGAGATTTTAGTACAAAACGATATCACCATGAATGAACGCCAGTGGACTTTAATACGCTTGAAGTTCGTAGTGAGTCCCAAGAAATTCATAGCTTTGAGAGATGGAGTAGAGCAATTAAAAAATACTAAGTTAGTCACAAACGCTATGAAGATGTAGTCTTGTTCGATAGCTTTATAACTATCGTAATGCGCAGGACATATCGATATGCAAGAGAGTGGTAAATTGAGATGCTGTGCATAATAAAAGGACCTAAAAACCCTTTACTCTTCCACTTCAGTTATTGATATAAGGTGTTATATAGCCTTAGGTAACAGCTATGCCAATATAACAACTTTAGACTGATGCCAGACAGCTTTTCAAGCGCTTAAAGGATCCGTCACTATCACAATAGCTCGAATTGAGGAATGCCTAATGTATTGGGCATTTTATTACCTTACTTTCTACTGCTTAACCCAGCTTTCAAAACAATACATTTCAAGTCGGAAGAGCAGCGGAAGGATACTGTGATTTTTGCCAGTTAAGGATATCGAATCTCACGGTTTTCTTATGTCACACAGCTGTTGACCGTATAACGCAAGGCAAATTTTCGTTGCGTGAAGTACTTGATTCGGTACAGTATGTCTTGACATCAAGGACAGGTGAGGATTTTTTCCTTTCCAGAAGACCCGACCATGATGTTGGGCTCGTAACAGAATCTTGTGCTTTCTTAAACCTGAACGCGAGGCCCTCCAATAAAGCAAAAATTATTCAACTGGAACCAAATCTTTGAAGTAAAATAAATCCAGTCACCCCATTCTTTGGCGATGGACGCTGTTATCCATATACTCAAATGCTCATCGATTATATGTTGTTGCCCTTCCCCATATCTTTATTTTCAAGAGTCGCGTGATCTCTGGTGTGGAGGATAAACAAGTTAACTCCACGCTCGAGTTTCAATTCCAAACCTTCAATGTCGAGTAAACTATTTAGTAGTAAACCTATTGCACTCGGATGAGCTTTAGAAGAGCCGTATACGGATTCAAGCTATGGAGAAAAGTGCGGTTCTACTCTGTCGATGAAAAGCCTCGCATTAATCCCGTGGGAATTCAACATTTGAGTAAACGCTTGCACGACCAAGTATTCGGTGCCAGCAGCACTTATAAACGAATTGAAGGACTCAATGCAGAAGAGAAAAAGGTACTTACTCGGTTGTCTAAACAGTTCCTGAAGAAGCATGGACTTTTGGGCAAAAAGACTTCAATTTCAAATCCAATTTCCTTTGATCTACCCAGATTACAAGGTGGCTCGCTCGATGAACATTTCCAAAAGTTAGGTCTTTACGCATCTCAACCATTTCTGGATAAGGCACAGAAGAAGTTTACCAAGCTACCGCCTAAGCCAAATGTGTGGTTGCGTACGTCCGGCTGGACGCGGTATTCTCCTGGCAAAAATCCAGAACCTGTATCATTTCCCTGGGAAGAAACCATTGTATTTGACGTAGAAACCCTGTACAAAATTTCACCTTATCCGTCGCTGGCCGTCGCCGTTTCTGATAATGCATGGTATTGTTGGTGCTCACCCTTTTTAAGTGGAGAATCTGACGACCCAACTCATTTGATACCTTTGGATACTTTAAATCAAACTAGACTTATCATAGGCCATAATGTGGGGTATGACCGTGCACGAGTTCTAGAAGAATATAACTGTCAAGAATCAAAAGCCTTTTTCTTAGATACTATGTCCTTACATGTTGCTTCTTCGGGAATGTGTTCGAGACAAAGACCGCAGTGGATGCAGAAACAAAAAGCTCAAAAAAATCAAAATGAAATAGACATCGAGGTAGATGCTGTTCCAGAAGGTGAAGGTGAAGAGCCTTGGACTACAGTATGTACACTGAACTCCTTACAAGATGTAGCACTTTTACACTGTGGGATCAAGTTAAACAAGGAGCAACGGGATGCCTTTGCTACCCTTGATAAAAATGACATTATAGAAAACTTCAATTCAATGGTTGATTATTGTGCTATGGATGTCGAAGCAACAAGTAAGGTATTCGACGTAGTTTTTCCTTTGTTCTTACTGAAGTGCCCTCATCCTGTGTCATTTGGCGCCTTGCGATTACTTTCAACATCAATTCTCACTACGAGAGATGCAACCTGGAAGGATTACATCGCGAGATCTGAGGCACAGTATCAGGAAAGTAAACAAACTATTGAAAAAAAGATTGTTACCATAATTCAAGAAGTTGTCAAGCTTAAGGACAACGAAGAAACCACTAAGAAAGACCCATGGTTGAAACAACTTGATTGGACCTTGAAATCTCTGCGTCTTACGAAAAAAGGCGTTCCTGCCAAGGGCCAAAAACTACCTGGATTTCCTGAGTGGTACAGGCAGCTTTTCCCCTCAAAAGAATGCAGGACTCCCATTGTCACAATAAGGAACAGAATCATCCCCCTTTTCTTCAAACTCTCTTGGGAAGGAGAACCTGTTATTTGGACTTCTTCTAACGGATGGTGCTTTGCCGCTCCGGACGCTAGGGTTGAGGAACTACGAGGTAAAAACTACAATTTTGCCAACCCAATCGACGCGGCCAAACCAGGGTATAAGCTTTTCAGGGTCCCACATCCCAATGGTGTCCAGTTCAATTGCACGACTCTCCTAAGCAAACCCTATATTCAATATTTTGAAAAGGGCATATTGACTTCACATTCAGATCTCGCACAGGAGGCGTTAAAAATAAACTCTTCATGCTCCTATTGGATATCAGTTCGAGAACGTGTTATGTCCCAATTCCTTGTCTCTGCGCAAAAGTTTCCCTCTCAGTTTAAGAACTTAGAATGTGAGTCCTTTAGGGACAAAGAAATGAGTATTATTTTGCCAGCTGTAATTCCGATGGGAACAGTGACAAGACGCTCAGTGGAGAATACATGGCTAACAGCTTCTAATGCCAAAGCCAATAGAATTGGCTCCGAATTGAAAGCGCAAGTCCAAGCTCCACCTGGTCACGCATTTGTAGGTGCTGACGTCGACAGCGAGGAACTATGGATTGCATCACTGGTAAGCGACTCTGTTTTTAATATTCACGGTGGAACTCCAATAGGATGGATGTGCTTAGAGGGCTCGAAAAATGAAGGAACAGATCTGCACACGAAAACAGCACAAATACTGCAATGCTCGAGGAACGAAGCCAAAATATTCAATTATGGTAGGATTTATGGCGCAGGTGTAAAATTTGCTACACAGCTGCTAAAGAAATTCAATCCGAACTTGACTGATCATGAAGCAAAGGAAATGGCTGAGAAGCTCTACGGATCAACAAAGGGTCTGACAAAGCGTTCTAAAATATTTAAGAAATTTTGGTATGGTGGGTCTGAGTCCATATTATTCAATAAACTGGAACATATAGCGGAACAAGATACTCCAAAGACACCTGTCCTGGGTGCTGGCATCACTTATTCACTGATGAAACGAAACCTTGGTTCAAATACATTTCTTCCATCACGTATCAACTGGGCCATTCAGTCGTCTGGAGTGGACTATCTGCATCTTTTGTGCTGCTCTATGAACTACCTGATTAAGAAATATCAAATCCAAGCAAGACTCTCCATTTCAATTCACGATGAAATTCGGTACCTAACCGCTGATAAGGATAAGTACAGGACAGCCATGGCCCTACAAATAAGTAATCTTTGGACTAGGGCAATATTCTCCGAGCAAATGGGAATACATGACCTTCCACAAAACTGTGCGTTTTTCTCTGCAATAGACATCGATCATGTACTCAGAAAAGAGGTTGACATGGACTGCATTACACCGTCAAACAAAGTTTCCATTCCGCCCGGTGAATCTATTGACATCATAGACCTGTTGAAAATTCCTGAATGCGCATTAAAAGATCCAAGAACCGATGTTGATGTCTCCCATTTGCCCTATCAATATAGAGAGCCTGTGTTTTCAAAGCATCAAAAAGCTTACAGCAAAGATTTTTTAGACTACTTCCTCCGAATGCAGATCCAATCGGTAAAGTGGAAGGTCGATGAATTAGAGCAAGGCTATTTGAGGCAGGCTGGCGCGGGAGATCACGATTTGGAACAAGATACTTCCAGGTACGAATATGCCCATTATTTTAACGAAACAAACGAGGGTAAACATCCAAAGGTCAATATTATGGCGGAGTCCCCCCCAAGCAGTGAGCCCACTGTGAAAACTGGTGAAGAGTTAGGCGATGTTTTTACTAAAAAGGAGGTGAGAGACCCTTCTGATCAAGCCATAAAAGTTGTCCTTCAACCTAATGACATACGCTGCTTAGAATCGCAGCACTTACAAGCAAGTGAAGCAGACATGAGCCAGAAGAAGCAACCCTTAAGACGCAAAGACCGGGAAGGTTCAGCAGGCAAGCGTTTGGGATATAAGGTCTTCAACGAGTGTATTGATGCATCTATAGAAGCTGCTGAACATAGGCAAAAACAACTAGTTGATAAGCGTATTGATATCGATTCAATTGTCAAGGCGGTTATATCAGGTGAAAACAAAAGTCACCAGAGACCAAAGAGATCGAAATCTAAGGCCACCGTGAAAAAGACAGATAACGTCCCAAAGGAAAATAATCGAAGTATCTTGTCTCAGATGGATGGCAGATATTCGATTTTTCATGCACCCCTATCCGATAACACTTGAAATTGGTCAAATTTTAAGCTCGGCCGTCATAGTGCGTAAGTGTTGAAGTTCATATAGTCCCTATTGTTTCACACTCTAGCTTACGGTAATAATCATTACTGTGCCGCGGCACATCGTTTAACTGAAACAACGCGTTTCCAAGTCTCAATCTATGTTATATTTTCTTTTGAAGTTACCAAGCGGTTCACCGAAGGTTGCGCAGCGGTACTTATGAAGCAATAGCACCAGAAATTGACAACCAATTCAAACGAGGTGTACTATTCGTAAATCTGAGAGCTTCATTATAAGGGCTCACATCAGCCTCCCCATTTCACCCTAATCCTTCGTAATCCTCGTTTTCAGGCCTCGTTAAATCAAGTGATTAGGCCTTTTCTCAACAAATAAAGTTGCTTTTGCTTCTCTATTTCTTCAGAAGTCTTAGTAGAAGCCAGATACTCTGTAATAGCTTTCATACTCTTAGTTTGTGACAAACCCGGCAACTGTGGGGGGGCATCTCCGCTCCGGGTTGTTTCTCTTACAACGGAAGGGTTCACTACATAAGTGTCATTTTTGTGAGAACCCTTTTGAGCCATTTGCTTGGCGGTATATTTCGTAGCGTTCGATCCGTGGGCTGGTCCATATTCGTCGTTTGATTCCAGACCTATGAAGGGAGTGTGGAAAAGCACTCCTGATCTCGAATTTTCTGATTCCTTCAGCTCTTCCTGTCTTGCAGTCATGGCGACTTCTTCCAGCTTTTGTTTCTTGTCTTTGTAGCCTTCCGTGACATAACTCTTCAATGTTTCGTTTGTCGTCTTCTGATTCGCCAACTCAGCTTTCACCGACTGGTGGTAAAGTTTATCCAAGTCTCGTTGCTCCTTTGCTGCTATAAACTTACCAATCAGTTTAGAGGATCTAGGTTGCTTTCTAGCTTCTTTATCCTTTGATTCTATCACACCAATATCGTCTAGGTTCATTGTCTTTTCATCTCCTGGCAAACTCTCGGCGATTTTCGTTGATTTCCACTTCATATACTGCTCTAAACCCAGCTCATTATCAGATCCCCCAGAGTTATCATCATCATCACCACCAAATGCTCTCTTAGCTTGGCGTGGACGCATAGTTTTGCGGGACTTCATCAAATTTTTGATTATAAGATATTGAAATGCTTAAGTACATTGAATTTGGAATCGAGAATCTTTGAAACCTTATACGATTCATCACTTCATATATACACAGCTATTTGACTCCTCATAGAGAGAACAGTAGCCTTCTGAGTAGCATAAACAAATGTCTTTCGATTGGCTAAACGTTCCGGGGCTTTCAGAGAGCAATTCTTACCATATCAACGGATCAGAACCACCTCCTCCAGTATCGTTTGATTTTGGACCAATTTCGAGTGAAAACCACAATCAGCGTACTTTGAACAATGTTACTAACTACAAAGAGGAATCTGCTGGTACGGAAACAGCTGCCGAGTATGGTGAGTCAAAAGAGGACCTCGAGGTCCCACTTTCATTATCGAGAAATCAACTATCAAAAGAGGAGCTGAGAACGTATTTGAGGTGGTACGGGTATATAACGTCACGAAAAAAAATGAAACTGATAAAACTAGACGACGTATTTCATTTCCTGACGAATTTTCCTATTTCTCAGACAGTCAAAGAGAGGGTTGAGTACATTTTCAGGAGTTGCAAGAACTCTCTCAATATTGGTCAATTTTTTGCCGCTTTAAGACTTATATCTCGAGCTATGCACGATGACGTTCTACCAACTAGACGTATGATCGTAATTGCTACGCCTGTGCCGAAACCGAGGTCTATCTTGTCGGCGGGAAACGAAGAAGTATATGAAGAGATTGATGATTCACAGGTGGGCGGACCTGAGTTGAAGGTGGATTTTGACAGTTTTGCATCCCTCTTGCTTACAGGTCAAAAGAAGAAGAGGATGAGACGCAGGATAACCAACTACATGAAGAAACTAAAAAAAGTGCGATTTGCAGACCATTTAATGACATTCAAGGATCAAGCGCCTGACACAATTGAAGACTCGGTCTCGCACGAAGAAAAAAAAGGCAATAATCCGAATGAGCCGCTAGATTTATCTTTACCTATGGATCAGCTTTTGAAGAGCTTGGCAGCTAGAAAGAAAAATTCATCTTTGGTCTCGAAGCCTCCTTCTGAACAAATTCCAGACTCTCAGGAGGAAAAGGAAGTTCTGGAAGACATGAAGGAATCGTTGAACCATTTTCAACAAATTCACAGAATTGATGGCGTCGCTCAGGGTGGTATTACAGCACAAACGCCTCCTAGTGAGCAAACGGCTGGAACCCAGTTGGAGCCTTTGAAGCCCACCGCCACGGGATCAGCCAATTACTTGTTTCGTTCAAGCCAAGCTCCTATTCAGCATATGCGACAAGAGCCCTTGAAACCAACAGCCACTGGCTCTGCTAACCATCTTTTCCGATCGAATCAGGAATTTTTCTCAAACCAGGAGCCCCTACAACAGCGACAACCGTTGAAGCCCACTGCTACTGGTTCAACCAACAATCTCTTTCAGTCACGTCAGCAAAGTGGGCTGAAGGCAAGTCAGACTCCCCAAGATTCTGCCGTCCTCAGCCCTCAACCACTAAATTCGTACCAACAATCTGACTCTAACCCTGCGAAAACCTCGGGTTTAGGATCAAATTCTACAAGTACAGCATTCTTGCATTCTCAATCATCACACTTCCAGCGGACACAGCCCACTCAAAATCAGCTACAACTTCCTGATCAGTATCCTACTCCACCGTTCCATCCATCGCCTCAGCTACCAATTACTTACGGAACGGAGTTCGCCAATCCAAGTTTAGGTAGTCCACAATTACCGGCCTATGGTAGCTCACCTCAGACTACTAATCAAGGCCACGCAAATCCTCATTTTGGTGCTAACAGTCAACATCTGATGTTCCTATCAAGCTCGCCTTCTCCAAATGCTAGTGGGCCGCAAGTAAATCAGTCACAAAATTCAAATCATGTACAAGGGCATATGTCGCCCATGGCAGGAAATTCAAGTGGTGGAACATTTCCTATTATAAACCACCAGGGCCCAATTTATCCACGACAGAACTCGAATTACCTACATCCCAATTACACTGGGCCTATAAACGCGCCCTACAATAAAAGCGCATACAACATCCAACCTCGGGAAGTGCACAGTTTCACACCCTCCCCCGTACCTCAAATGCCTTTCTATTCTCAGAGCCCTCAAAATGGCTTGCAGTCGAGAGACATCTTGGGCGATCTGAAAGCTTTACAAGCTCATGTTGACCAGTTACAAAATACTTACAAGAGATGACGACAACTGCTAACATCATTTATGAATTTAGGTTAATAACCTTAGAAGCGCAGGGAGCTAGTGGTAAGATATTGAGCAAGTGGCGTTGAACGCCAAAGTAGAGTTCATATACTAGAGGTCACTTAGTATAAATTTATCAGTGCAACTGCTTCAATCGTACTCAGTCCAATAAAAGCATTTTATGCATTATCTGCGAAGAGCAAATACAGGTATGTCTCTAAGCACTGAGCACTTCAGAGGCCTTTGAAAATTGTTGATCTTTGCACTTTTAGTGTTTTGCGGACCACTTGGCAAAATGACATAATGGTAAAAGTGATGTTGTAGATGTACTTTACGTTCTCTAGTGCTTAGCATATATTTCTTAAGAGCGGTCAGGATTGAATCAATTCTGTATCCCTTGATTACTCAAGACTCATGGGCCATCTTATTAAGACCTCTTGCAGGTGCACTTGATCACCTAAATATCTTCGTATTTTGGGGCTTAACCCTGAACCAGTTACCTCGGGTCGAAGCGATCCCCTCGATAAGCACTTATTTATAGCAGCGATAACGGCTTTTTTTTTGACAAGACTGCGGTGTAGGATGTTACTTGGCTTCTCCGTAAGTACTGGGTCTACTAATTGCCGCTAGCATTAATATTCTCAGCCGTGACATTTTGCGTAGAAAAAGCAATGCTATGTAGGTACGAGAGCAGACACTCGCCATTTAATACATACCAGGCACACGTTGTAAGTAGCCAAAAGGATTTTTGGATCTGAATAACAGAGAAATGGTGCCTCTGAAAGTTCTCCTTCAGGTTCAATATATGTACAACCTCTCGAAATTCCAACGTAATTGAAAAATGGTATTCGGTCCCTTAACTAATGCGAAATGGAAAGTTGTCGCATCTAAGGCAATACGATCTTTTTCAGGCCTTGGATAATTTTGTGGGAAGTAACCATGTGGAATTCTACTGCTGGAAAAGAACTCTCCAAGATGCCACGCTCTTTAAACAATTTAGAGCTTCAGCGAGTGGTTTTGCGTAGCTTAAGAATTTCTTCGGCGTACGGTTCGGACCCAACCTGAAAAATATCCTCGTACCACCAAAACTTACGAAATTGAAACTCGTAAGATGAACTTTGATCCATTGGTTCGAGTCCAGTTGGAATCTACTGAAAGACGTTTATTATACATTCAAAATAACTAATGTATTGTTTCTCTAGAAGACTTTCGTGACGAACTTTGGCGATACCGTGTCAAATGCTAGGCGGTTATGGTAAACATTCAAGTATTGTCAAGACCGAAAATGTTCAGACGGACCACATCAAATACCTGAAAGCAGAGCATTGTGCGCTTTTCCATAAAGATGGACTACGAACATGATCCGAATGAAGTGAACAATAGCAAAGGGATGTTTAGCGACAAAGCCTACTATCCCACGCCCAGCAACTCAAAATTAAGCTACGCCAAGAGAGGTAATAGCGGGCTCATTATAAAGACAGATCTTCACGCATTGATTGTTAAACTGACATCCCCAGTGGATGCAATTGAATATCCGTTTCTTTCAGATTTTTTTCTATCATATCGGAGGTTTATGTCGCCTACAGAACTCTTAGACTTATTGGAATACAGACTGCGGTGGGCTTTTGATGAATGTATGTGTGGTGAAATTGAACGCGAGAAGATAGGCCAGATTGCCTCAGTGCGTACTTTTGTAGTGCTCAGGCACTGGATCCTCAATTATTTTGCTCAAGATTTTCTCATGAATACAACTTTAAGACATCAATTTGTCAAAGCTATAAATGCTCTGTGCTGGGATAAATCCAAGTCAGTCCCCAAGCTTATCCAGGGAATTGTAATCAATATAAAGAAATCGTGGGTTTTTTGTCTGAGATTGATGTGGGAAGACGTCGATCTGGACTATTCGCCGCCAGTAGCAGCGGAATGGCTCGATTTCCAAATCCGCGATATGCAATCGGATTCCATATCTGACAGTGGTACGAAGAAGCTAAGTTTTTACGCTTTACAAAGCTCACAAAATCCAGATTTTCGCAATAGAAGCGTTCTTTCACTGTATGTCGGCAAAGAGAACTTTCGACTTCCTGAAGACAGCCCGAAGTGGAACGCCAAAGTAAGCGCCAAAGTCAACCAGCGAACTGCTAGCATGTTTCTTTATCCGCAAGACTATTTGGCGACAACTAAATTGAAACTCACCAACAGTACCCCCGAGCACGAGAAAATTGGCTTTGTAATTCCAAAAAGGAACAGTGTATCAGAGGTTATAAAGGAGTTGCAGTGCCCTCCAAACCCAGCTGTGGATAAACTCATTCCTCCTACGCCGGCGAAAAACATTGAGTTCATACTCAGATCCTCATGCCTTCCGTCACAAGAGCCGAACAATGACCAGTCAGGCGACAATAAAACAAAAGACAGCACGGGGATGCTGGGTCTTCTCACCAAATGGAAACGAAATCACAATGCGAGTTCAGCGAATCATCAACCTCGACTGCAATCTCCTAGCCTTGAAATTGAAAATTTCATCAAACTAGTATTTTCCATCACATCTCTGGAAAACAAAGAAGATCAGGCTCAAATATCAACCAATATCACTTCTTCTAAGTTCGACATCTTAAGTGCAAGAACCATTGATGAAGTGGAGTACTTTATCGCCGTGGAGAATGAACTTTTATCAAAAGTGCCCAAGCGCGAAAGCTTCCTTGAGCCTGCTTTTGAAGTTCAACAGGATCCCTTGTCTAATATTCGCGAGGGAGTGAGTGCCATGGACAATTTAAATATTTATAAAACAGTGAGTTTTATTGCATCTTCCGTTATTTCACTTTCCAAGACTCTACAAAACCAACAGGTTACTTCCCCATCCTATGCAGCTCTCGAGAGGCGGCGAATAAACAGCACAGGCGTGTTTTACAAAGGTGCTAAGACGGCAGTTGGTGCAAGGAATGCTCTTGAATCGCACACGAACTCTCCAGTTGGAGCCGATGATGGACCTCGGAAACTTGTTTTTCATGGAGATCGTGGTAATATAACAGGTGTTTTTGGCAGAGATATAGAGGCTGATAAATGTGACCCCCAATCTATAGCTGGAACCATTAGTCAATCTGCTCCAAATTTAATGCAGCCTACCGACCAATTAATGACGGAGAGGCTAGTTTCAAAAAGCGATGTGAACTCACCCACTGAAGCACTGCGGATGTCTGCTAGCATTATCGAGGTGGACGATACTTTTTTTCGAACAAATGGTGACCCTACTGTTGAAACCGGAAGTTATGATGTACCAGACTTTCACTACCCTTCTCCAATTATAAAGAGAAAAGGTGGTCTTGAAAATCTAAGAGAATTCAACTTCGAGGAAACTACAGACCCTGATGACGATATTACTACTTCTGCTTTCAATGTTGCATCACCCCAAAAAAGTTCGGAACCACAAAAGGCCGGAAGAGAGCCTCAAAGCGGAGCGCCCCACCAATTTGAGCTGCCGAGCGATGCTGAAGAAGACAACTCGAGCTTCTTTACTTCCAATGATGACATAAGCGTACGGGAAGATTCGAAGCATTTCACACCAGCTTCTTCGGTTACACACAGGTCTGTTACCAACAGTACTGGGCGGATAAGCATAGTAGGTAACAGAAACCAAGCGCATAGCCAGTCAAGAACAGCCCCTCCTCTGAGCTATGTCATGAAAGATGATACATACATGAAACTTGATGGTGAGCTACTCAGCAATCAAGAAGAAATGCAGCATTTAGAGAAAAAAACATCTGCTTTTATGCTTACCGAGAAAAATCAAGAGGTAGCCAAGATGTCCCGAATCTCTTTGACATCCTCAGTACCGACGGACCAGCTATTTGCATCGAGAAATGCTAGCCCGAACCAAAGCAGTGAAAAAAATCCTGGTGTCAGTGAGACATTTCCTGCGGAACATAAAATTATCCGTCTGTCTTCGATACCAAGCATACACTCCATTGTAAGTGGTGATTCTTTTTCAACATTCCACACGACGGGAACACTTGATAAGGATTCGAAGACTTGCCAAATGGACCGAAATTCGGCCTTTTTCTGTGCCAACCCCCTAGTTGTAGCAGTACGAGATTCTTTAGCACTTCCTGATGGTGCTGAAAAGCAGGGCAATAGGTATTTGTTCTCTCCAGATAGCGACAGTATCGACTATGCATCGCCAGAAAGAAACGTAGAGGACCTCAAAAATAAATTCATCAGCCCAACGGGCAGGGGCTCACAGGCCATTAGTGAGAGAGAAATTAAAAACGATGATGAACCAAATGAAGAACAGCAGCTAGACGCCCTTTATAGAGAAAAACACCATAACGAACATCACAGGCGCAGCATAACACCGATTGTCTCTCCCTATAAAGCGGAAGACAGCAGGTTGAATAAGTTTGCTAACCTAACAGACGAATCTCTACACGGCGATCCTGTAAATGTTGCACTAATGAAGCTCGAGGGAACATTTAGCTCAAAGGATGCGGATAGGGACGATCAAAATATTGACATGGAACGATTGAGGCAGAGACGTTTATCTGTGCTAGGTTCGAAGGAGAGAAACTCCTTCCTTATTGAAAGAAGGCGGCAAGTTAAAAGTGAGATACCTTTGACGCCACATCCCGAAAATATTGATCAACACGGGGATCGTAAAGTGACCGAAGTTCTAATCAAGGAACTTTTGCAAAATTATAAGTTGCAGGACGATAGACTGAATGTAGCTAATGCTGACGAGCATATCCCCTTTACTTTAATGTACGATTCGAAGTCAATCGCTGAACAGTTGACCTTAGTCGAGAGAGAAATTTTGAACGAAATCGACTGGAAGGATCTATTGGACTTGAAAGTGAATCGGAAAGTGATGGCGGTCACGAGCTGGTTACAACTTTTGTTACAGAACATCAACCTTTCTGGTATCGACTTGGCAATAGCACGCTTCAATCTAACAGTAGATTGGATCATTTCCGAAGTTGTTCTCACTAGAGACAATAAGCTGCGGCGAAACACAATTCAGAGGTTTATTCACATTGCAGACTACTGCAAAAAGCTTCAAAACTACAACACTTTGATGCAGATAGTTTTGGCTTTAAGTTCTTTAGTGGTACAAAGCTTCAAAAATGCTTGGAGGTTAATTGAGCCGGGGGATGTCCTCATATGGGAATCGCTCAAAAACATTCCTTCATTGGAAAAGAATTACCACAATGTTCGCGGGCTGCTTAACGACATCGACCCAATTAAGGGCTGTATTCCGTTCATCGTGGTATATTTGTCCGATCTAACTCTCAACTCTGAGAAAAACAACTGGATTGTTATGAAAGAAGTTTTGAACTATAGTAAGTTCCAGACGAATGTTCAAATTGTCAAGAACTTTATACAGAGGGCTCAGTGGTCGAAATTTTACGATATAAAGGCTAATGAGGAGTTATTGAGCAAGTGCGTTTACATCAGTTGTCTCTCGCAAACAGAAATTGCGCGTCTGAAGGACGAAAGGTGAGGAAAACTAGGAGAGCTAGGAACCACCTTATTCGGTAAAGAGTTACAAAATACAAAGGATTGACAATGATAAGCAAATGAAACACACAGAGAACAGACGAGATTCATGTATACCAAATGCCAATGTATTTAGGATAAATCCCCCCGAGAGATTACATATTGTAGTAGAGACCATGTTATTGAGTGAGTCAAACAAAATAAAGGATCCAGAGATCCATCCACCTCGTCACGCTCTAATATCTCGCCTCTAATTTGATCA
This sequence comes from Lachancea sp. yHQL494, assembly GCA_030562185.1. Lineage (NCBI taxonomy): Eukaryota > Fungi > Ascomycota > Saccharomycetes > Saccharomycetales > Saccharomycetaceae > Lachancea > Lachancea sp. yHQL494. The sequence continues at coordinate 161,364 of JAJMGS010000045.1, read as the reverse complement.
CTTTTTTATTTTACTGTCGTTGGTATTTGAAAATTTTTTGACGAAAAACTCAGAAAGCGATGCGATGAGATGAGCTAGCCAACTGAACGATTTTAGCCGACTACCACTTAAATTCGTGTAAGCTCAAATAGGTCACTGAAGAAAACGCTTCATAGCTCTACGATGTCTGATGAAATTATCTGGCAAGTTATAAATCAGCATTTTTGCGCCTACAAGTTGAAAACCGACAAGGGCCAAAACTTCTGCAGGAACGAATACAATGTTACGGGATTATGCACCAGACAATCTTGCCCATTGGCAAATGCGAGGTACGCAACTGTAAAGACTGTGGATGGCAGGCTGTATTTATACATGAAAACTGCAGAAAGAGCTCATACACCGGCTAAACTTTGGGAAAGAATAAGGTTGTCTAAGAACTACGCCAAAGCGCTGAAGCAAGTTGACGGTCATCTACTATATTGGAACAAGTTCCTAATTCATAAGTGCAAACAGAGGCTGACTCGTTTGACACAGGTCGCCGTGACTGAGAGACGTATGGAGCTCAGAGAGGAAGAACGACACTACGTTGGAGTTGCCCCAAAAGTGAAAAGAAGAGAGGAGAATCGTGAACGCAAGGCTCTAGCAGCGGCAAAGATCGAAAAGGCTATCGAAAAGGAGCTACTGGAAAGGCTCAAGAGCGGTGCATATGGTGATAAACCTCTGAACGTGGATGAAAAGATCTGGAAGAAGGTTTTGGGCCATGTAGAGGACGACCAGGACGAAGATGAGAACGAGTTCGAGGACGAAGAAGAGGAGAGCGACGCTGAAATCGAGTACGTTGAGGATGATGGTGAAGATGAGGAACTGGTAGATGTGGAAGATTTGGAAAAGTGGCTCGACGATCCTAATGCATCTCACAGCGATAGCGATGAAGATGAAGAAGACTCAGACGAGGGCTATGAAGATGCCGGCGAGGGAAGTAAAAACCAGAAACGTACAAAACAGGTAGCAGCAGCAACAACAACAGCGGCCAGAAAGAAGCGTCCAAGAGTTGAAATTGAGTACGAAGAAGAAACGCAACCGGCAAACCGTGAGCTGGCCCAATAATTAACCTACCAAAGCGAGCCACATGTATATTATAATAGCATAAGAACCATATTTACGGCAACTCGGAATCATTTTGATCAAGTCTCGTGACCAACTTCGGCCTGCTATACCAACTGACGATGGGATAAACTAGGAAGAAGATTAGTAGCTGACCATAGTTTCACCGTTTTGACATACTTAAGCCGTTAACAGTATAATTTGTTTGATCCGCAATGAGCGCTAGCCAGCGAAGATCTAATGAAGACACTTTGTTTGACATTGACTTTCTAGACGACGAGTTTCAGCTGAATGATGATGGTGAACATTTCAACGAAAACAGCCCTTTTGCTGAAACTCAGGTCGTAGACTCAGACCTTGATCTGTTGAATGACTTGCGACATGGAATTGTACCGCAGGAAACGGTTGACCTAGACAGAGGCTCCACACGAATGGGTCATGAGGACAATATAGAGAATGATGTGGTGGAAAATCCATTTTTAGACGATGGACAGGATCGGTTTCACCGAAATGGCCTTAACGTAGGTCTGCCGTCCAGTCATCCATCGGGGCTAAGCAGAGTCTTCCAAAGGCTAAAGAATGGGCTCAGAATTGGCAAAAATGATTCTAACAGCTACCAAGGTTTCGAAATGCACAGCTACGATGACTTAGGTCACGATGATAGGTATGCAAGGTCAAGAAACAAGTTCGACATCAAGGTCCTTTTCAATCGCTACGTTTTGCGTCGTGCTGGGAACCAGGGAAGTGAAGCTGGTACTCCACGTGTTATTTATCTCAACGACAGGGAAGCTAACAAAGCTCAAGGATTTGGAGACAACCACATATCTACCACCAAGTATAATCTGGCCACCTTCCTTCCTAAGTTCCTTTTTCAGGAATTTTCCAAATACGCAAATCTGTTCTTCTTGTTTACATCAGCTATTCAACAAGTTCCAAATGTTACACCAACTAATCGTTACACAACCATTGGTACTTTATTGGTAGTTCTTATTGTGTCGGCCATCAAAGAGAGTGTCGAGGATTTGAAGCGGGCGAAATCGGACAGGGAATTAAATGACTCAAGAGCTGAAATCTTTTCAGAACAAGTTCACGAATTCGTTGCCGGCAAATGGGTGAATATCTCGGTAGGTGATGTCATAAAAGTAAACTCGGAAGAAGCAATCCCTGCAGACATTATAGTACTATCCTCCTCAGAACCGGAGGGTCTATGTTACATTGAGACTGCTAACCTAGATGGGGAGACGAATCTCAAAATTAAACAGGCAAAGGTAGAGACTTCAAAAAACCTTGAAGCTGCGCAACTTGCCAAGATACAAGGAAAGGTAGTATCTGAGCAACCAAATTCAAGCTTATACACGTATGAAGGAACGTTTAATTTGAATGGCAAAGAGATACCATTGACCCCTGAGCAACTGATCTTGAGAGGAGCAACATTGCGAAACACAGCATGGGTATACGGGCTTGTAATATTTACGGGACACGAGACGAAGCTCATGCGGAATGCAACCGCCACCCCTATTAAAAGAACGGCTGTTGAGCGCGTTATAAACATGCAGATTCTTGCATTATTTGGGGTGCTGATCGTTTTAGCTTTAATTTCTTCCATCGGTAATGTCATCAAGGTCACTAGTGATGCCAATCATTTGACGTACTTGTACCTACAGGGCACAAATAAGGTAGGCCTGTTTTTCAAGGATATTTTGACATATTGGATTCTGTTTTCAAACCTGGTCCCAATTTCTTTGTTCGTCACAGTTGAAATGATAAAATATTATCAGGCTTACATGATTGGCTCGGATCTTGACCTTTATGATGAGGCAACGGATACGCCAACAGTCGTCCGTACCTCTTCTTTAGTGGAAGAATTGGGTCAGATTGAGTACATTTTCAGCGACAAAACTGGTACTCTTACCAGAAACGTTATGGAATTTAAGTCGTGCTCTATTGCAGGCAAATGTTACATTGAAACAATTCCCGAAGAAAATACTGCAAGGATAGAAGAAGGTATAGAGGTTGGTTACAGGAAGTTTGACGACATGAAACTAAAACTCGAGAGCCTTGATGATCCTGAAACGCACATCATCCATGACTTTTTGACGCTCCTTGCAACGTGCCATACTGTTATACCCGAATTTCAAGAAGACGGTTTTATTAAGTATCAAGCTGCTTCGCCCGACGAAGGCGCTTTAGTCGAAGGTGCAGCGGTGCTTGGTTACAAATTCATCATTCGTAAACCTAACACGGTTTCTTTTGTCATAGAAAGCACAGGGAAGGAACAAATTTATGAGTTATTGGACATTTGCGAATTCAACTCTACCAGAAAAAGGATGAGCGGAATCTTCAGGACGCCAGATGGTCAGATCAAATTATTCTGTAAGGGAGCGGATACTGTTATACTGGAGAGACTCAGCTCAGACAACAATCCCTACGTGGAGTCCACAATGCGTCATTTGGAAGACTATGCGGCAGAGGGCCTCAGAACACTTTGTCTGGCAACAAGAGCTATATCCGAATCTGAATACAACGAATGGAAAATCGTATATGATGCGGCATGCACAACATTAGATGACAGAGCTCAAAAGATGGATGATGCTGCTGAACTCATTGAGAAAAATATGTTTTTGATTGGGGCCACCGCAATCGAGGACAAACTCCAAGATGGGGTTCCAGAAGCAATTCATACTCTCCAAGATGCAGGAATAAAGATTTGGGTTTTGACTGGTGACAGACAAGAGACTGCAATTAACATTGGTATGAGCTGCCGTCTGCTGAGTGAGGACATGAATCTTTTAATAATTAACGAGGAGTCGAAAGATGCTACTAGAGCCAACTTGATGGAGAAGCTGAAGGCCATTGGTGATCACCAGATATCCCAACAGGATATGAACAGCTTAGCATTAGTAATTGACGGAAAGTCGCTTTCGTTTGCTCTCGAGAGCGACCTTGAAGAATACTTATTAGCCATCGGGAAAATCTGTAAAGCTGTGATTTGTTGTAGGGTATCACCGCTGCAGAAAGCTCTCGTGGTAAAGATGGTCAAGCGCAGAACTGAATCGTTATTGCTCGCCATTGGAGATGGGGCAAATGATGTAAGTATGATTCAAGCAGCTCATATTGGAGTTGGTATTAGCGGTATGGAAGGCATGCAAGCAGCACGTTCTGCGGACTTTGCAATTGCACAGTTTAAGTTCCTAAAAAAACTACTGCTGGTGCATGGCTCATGGTCATACCAAAGAATATCACAAGCTATCTTGTATTCTTTTTACAAAAACATTGCGCTTTATATGACGCAGTTTTGGTACGTTTTCGCAAACGCATACTCGGGCCAATCTCTTATGGAGTCTTGGACAATGACCTTTTATAATGTCTTCTTTACCGTTTTGCCTCCCTTCGTCATGGGGGTTTTTGACCAATTTGTTAGCAGCCGTCTTCTAGACCGCTATCCGCAGCTTTACAAACTGGGACAGAAAGGTCAATTCTTCTCGGTGACAATTTTTTGGGGGTGGGTCGCAAATGGGTTTTATCATTCCGCTATTACTTTCCTGGGTTCCTACTTAGTTTATGGCCGTGGAAATGTATTGAAATCTCATGGTGAGACAGCAGATCACTGGACGTGGGGTGTTGCGATATACACTTGTAGTGTTATCACCGTAATTGGAAAAGCAGCGCTAGTCACCAACCAATGGACGAAATTTACTGCTTTTGCTATTCCCGGGTCTCTAGCATTCTGGCTTGTGTTTTTCCCCATTTACGCTTCTATCTTTCCTCACGCAAACGTTTCTAAGGAATACTACGGTATTGTTCCGCATGTCTATGGTTCAGGAACGTTTTGGTTAATATGCATAGTATTACCCCCATTTGCCCTTCTTAGAGATTTTGTTTGGAAGTACTACAAGCGGACCTACACGCCAGAGAGTTACCACGTCGTCCAAGAAATGCAGAAGTATAACATCGGCGATTACCGACCACGTATCGAACATTTCCAAAAAGCTATTCGGAGGGTGCGACAAGTTCAGAGGATGAAGAAGCAGCGAGGTTTTGCCTTCTCTCAAAGCGAAGTTGGCGGTCAGGACAAAGTCATAAGGATGTATGATACTACTTTAAAGAGAGGCGCACATGGAGAGTTACAAGATGCATCTGCAAATCCTTTCCGTGACTAGAAGAGAACCATATCTCAAGGATATTTATGACTCCATACGAACGCAAAGAAAGAACAGACACCAGAAGAGAGTTCATGGAGGAGTCGATCTATTATTAGTCATGTAATTAATCGTTATGAACTTTTTATGTCCTAGGATCAATCATCACAGTTTTATTTGAGAAATGTCCAGATCTTTATGTATGAATGCTTTTTTGCCACCGGAACCAACATAATCGCTGGCTACCTGGCCGCTACCTCTGATCTGGTACTGGTAGCTTACCAAGCCATCCAAACCAACAGGACCACGGGCATGAATTTTACTGGTTGAGATACCCACTTCAGTACCGAAACCATATCTGAAACCATCGGCAAATCTAGTTGAAGCATTCCAGTAAACTCCCGAAGAATCGACAGCCTTAAGGAAGTATTCGGCATTGGCCTTGTTCTCAGTTATAATGGCGTCGGTGTGCTTGGACGAATGCATGTTGATGTGCGCAACAGCTTCTTCAGTAGAATGGACGAACGTCACGACGCATTCTAGGGATAAGAATTCCTTATCAAAATCACTAGCTTCATCAGCGTTGATGATGCATGCTTCCAGTTGGTCATCTAGCTTGTTCAGTTTTTCGAGCTCAGCCAAATAAGCGGATTTCACTTCACGGGTGACATGTAATTTGACGTTCCCCACTCTAGATAAATTTTCGAGAACTTCTTGCCATTGGGGCATCCCAGGGTGAATTAAGAGGGCCTCCATGGCATTACATCCAGCAGGGTAGGCGGTTTTTGCATCCATGGTAATACGCATGGCAGCTTTCAAGTCCGCTTCTTTGTCTAAATAAATAGAGCATATGCCGTCTGCATGGCCCAAAACAGGAATTTTAGTACTTGCTTTTATTTGTCTTACCAATGCGTTAGAGCCGCGAGGTATGACCAAATCGATATAAAGGTCCTGTTGCAAAAGGTCCGAGACATCTTGGCGAGTCTCAATTAACTGAATCACCCCGGATGGAATGCCTGATGTAGCCTCATTTTCGGTGATTATCGTGTTGATGATGCGAGAGATTTCTCTGAAAGTGTTGACAGATTCCTTACCGCCTTTTAAGATAGCAGCATTACCCGACTTGATGGCTAATGAAGTAATGTTAGCGATAACTTCTGGTCTGGATTCAAAGATCACCAATATTACGCCAACGGGTGCGGTAACTTGAAACAAATCCAGGCCTTCATCTAGCTGTCTTGCAAGCTTAACCTTGCCGACCGGATCTTCGAGTTCTGCCACATCTTTGATTCCAACTAGCATCGTTTCAAATTTGTCGCCTTTAAACAAATCCAGTCTCTTATATAGAGAGTCGGCTAAATTGTCGTTGTAGGCCTTTTGTAGATCTAATTTGTTTGCTTCTCTAATAGAAGCAGAGTTGGCTTTCAGCCCGTCGTGAATTTTGTATAGAAGCGAAGAACGCTTTTCATTCGAAATTGTCTTCAAAGTATTCCCACCAAGACGAGCATTCTTAGCAATCTCTTCGGCGCTGTTGCTCATAATTCCACTGACTTGCTTGTTCTGCTAGATTGAATTAAAGTAGCCTTTCTTAGTACATCAATATCAGGTTCAGGTAATTAATTCGTTTCGATGAATCATAATGGAATCTGAATAAAGACAAAGTTTTGAAATGTACCGTTGTACGGAGTGGGCTCAGAAACGACTAAAGGAATGGGTGAAGAAAAGGCCTGACAAATTATTTGGCATTTTGGCCTCGCTTGGGTCTTCGCAAGACATGTATATCGATACAGTTCCCTAGGTTAACCATCTGCTGATGAAGATATTTGAACTGTGGTTTTTTGTCTTCCCCGCGAGCGTTTATCATACTCGCAACACCCAGCGATTGTTGAGCGCTGGCAGTATCGTCGTTTATAACAATTTCTTCGTCACTTTCTTGCAGTAGTTCAGGTTCATCTGCGGATGACGATGACGGAGGTATTTCTTGTCTGGTCCGTCGTAGAATTTTCAATCCAGGAGATTCCACGATTGACGGAAGTGTACTGTTGGGAAAGAGACGGGATAAAAGGGTATCTCTGATCCGTAAAAGCTTTCTAATATCACTTATGAAAATGTCTAAGGTCCAGTTCTTGTCGTAATGAATCTTATACTGATACTTTGTGGTTCGCTCAAGCGTATGAAGACCGCAGCGCTGAACATCTGATCTAAAGACGGATTTTAGCGCAGGAAGCTTCTCCAACACGTCCTTGAACTCCACGAGGTTACCAATTTTTAGTTTTCCTACGACTCCTTCATAGACTTCTTTGGCGGTGAGTTCATACAATATGAGCATTAGCTCATCTTTTATTTCCTCACACAGGTTCTTGGCATCTGTATTAGACAAATAGAGCCTTACTAGCGGTGACTTTAGTCTTATTATGGAATTGTTGGACAGTACGGGGGTTTCGAAAGATGTTCGAGCTGTGTATTGGTTTCTACAGTTAGCAAAAATGGTGCACCGCATTGGTCTCACGAGATCATACATACAATCATGTATATTTTTGGCAATCTGTTTCCGATTGATGAATATCCTGATAGGAAGCACTACTCCGGGGGCCACTTGGGTCATGAAAAGACTGTTTAACTGACTAGTTAGTGGGAAGTACTGCTGCATGTGATTGAGCCATTTTACACATACCATGGCGCCATTTCAGTAGAAGGAAATGTAGACCGTAAAACTCAATTTTAGGTATGTTCTTGTAATGGTTATAATAGCTCTAGTTCCCTTGATTGATTCTCGAAACAAATGTCGCCCTTTCGTGTAAAAGAACAGCTTAGTACCAATGGGTCTAAACTTAACTATAAGAAATTTGGAGGAACAGTCGGAACTAGCTTCATGATGAACTCATGGGACTCTGGGTTCTTCTGTTTCCGCGAACATACTGCTCGGGTTTTTACCTTGTATGCGTGTCAGGTGCTTCTGAGCACCAGTGACAGAACGACAATTAAGACCAATGCGAAAACGTCGGTTAGAATACCTTTGTATTCTCGCAGTCTATCCCCGATACACATGCTATTCTGAGAATCGCGCAGCATCTCATTGAGTTTAATCGTAGTCTCAAGTTGGTGAACTGTAGCCTTATGCTCAGTCAATTCCACTTTGCATTTGCCAATGTGTCTTTCGAAGGCCGCGAGATCTTCGCTGTAAGAAGAGACATTCGCAGTGAACTTGGAGATGAAAGAATTGCCGTCCTCCGTCCTGAAAGCAGATCGTACTCTTTTCACGTCATTGTCAGCCATTTGGGACTGAATTTGTCGTATGGCTTCTTGGGTCTTATGTATGTCTCTTAGCAATGAATCAAGGTCTGCTGAAGCCTGATTCATGGCCGACTCTTTACTTGCAAGTTCCGCAAGAGTACTCTTGATGAAGCTGTCAAATTTCAAAAGCTCACTGGCCATCGTCGGACTCAAGTCACAATTGGGATTGGGACTTGAACATCTAAGATCCCGCAAAGCACCTTCATGAGTAGCGGTTGAGTCCTTAAGATCGCATAGCACCAGTTGCGAAAGGCTTTCGTCTTGAGAGTTGACGGAAATGATCGATGGCTGCGATGCTTGTACATCCTGTTTGCGTGAGGCATCGTCTTCGAGATTCAGAAATTGGTAAACCAGCCTTTTCCCGCTTCCTCTGTCCGAGTGACTATGAGTGGACCTTGTATTCGCTGATTGAGCATTTCGCCCCAAAAAACTGGACGTGGATCGTGTAAAAGCCGGTAAAGATGACGAGGAACTGGAATGTGGGACCCTGTCTTCGTTTACTGATAAGTCGCTTTTGGAAGAAAAAGGTTTTGGTACCGGCAGGTTTTGGCCGGACTGAAATAAGCAGTCGCTAAACTTACCCATGGCAGCGGCGGTAAAGCTGGTTTTGTTCATAGCATGTCTTTCTGCGTCTCGACCTCGATGAATAGCATGCCTTGGAATCTCCCCGTGGAAAGAGGAATGCCTAGCTCTGAGAAGGTCCTGACTATGCGATGAGGCTTGGGCGTGCATTTGGAGCTCAAGTGGTAAGTATATGGGGGACGAACGTGCTAGCGGAAAATGCTATAAACTAATCTTGAATTCGAGTTTCTGAGATAAATGTGTCAAAAGATAAAGAAAGAGAAGCAGTTAAATGCGATATATGTAGAGTTAGCATTTGTTATTCCTCATGAATGATAGGAAAATACTGTGATCGTAACGTTACGAGAATGGGTTAAACGTCTGCAGCCGAATTCGTGCATATGCTAAAACGAGTTACGATGCAACAGTATTTAACAGATATTTTCGGGTGATAAGCAGATTACTGGGGAAGAAAGAAAGTTCACCTTCTTACCGGATACGATAGATGCTAGGAACATTGGAAGTAAAACAGATGGGACTGATAATGATTGATAGCCAAGGCCTTTATAAGTTGTTAGAGTGATTGGTGAACACAAGCTTTTGCCTTTCGATCATCTCGTCACGGACAATCGACAAGCATCGTGCGAAATCCTCAAAAGCAGAAAGACTTCGGGGTGAGTAAGACGATAAGTCTACGATTGTCGACTATAGGAAGATACATGAGGAAATAACCCGTGCTACGAGGAATTACCAGCATAGATGCGTTGAATAATGATTAAGCAAGTGCGTTCTACGCGACCTACATATAGCGATGGGTTTGGGCCATTATATCGTATTGTAGGCCATTCTGCCCCTACGAGACTATTCTACTCCGATAACTCCCGAAGTCCAATAACACCTTCGTCATTTGTGGTCACTTGCATTCTTGAGCGACGGTTAACGCAATCCATCTACGCAGCACTAGCATAGCATGGAAAACATTGCCGGGGAACAGGCTTGTGAAATCATTTTAGCGCAATGTGTACTGCGTTATTAGCTCCCTTCACTATGGAAGAGCTACCACGCCGAAAACCATGTAAAGGAATTGACGGGATAAATGACTTCTTCTCTGAGCGGTTATCGTCGTTGGGATGCTAACGGGGACAAAGAGGACCGCGAGTTCTTGCTTTGTCGCTGCCAGAAATCCTTTTTACGTCATGTAAAGGTATGTGAAGCTGATTTTGTGCCGCGCATTTGGACTTGAGACAATTGTGGAGGAATCGCGCTAAATTTCACTGGGTACTGAAGTATTTTTTCAATCTTCAAAGCCTTCCAAAAGCTCAATTGCATTTCGAGTTATCCATGGATCTCAACGATCGATTGCTGACATTCTCGATTATGCAGTATTGCTCCTCCTTCCCTAGATACATCATAAGTGATTTCTAAGTCTCTCAACTCGTCGACTGTACTTAAGGAGCTTGGTAAGTCCTAACTGATTGCTAACATTCTCAGTTGTTCAGCTGTACTCGTAGGAATCTTTGATCATCAGTACTTCATCTGTTCATTCGCCATAGTAGGAAATTTATATATATCACTATTACCACTCCCACACAAAAAAGATGATTTGAGAATTGATTTAACATAAAACGAAATACAATAACTGTTAGAAACTCGAGGCATAAAAGCGACTCACAAGCGTGTTTGAGAAGTGAATTGGTTAAGGAATTCACCCAGCCCTTCACAGACGCGTAAGGCGATTTTGCGGAAGCATTGACCAAATAACCAAAGTTTTTTTTTGAGCTTATCCTCAGAGGCCTTCAAACCAACAAGCTATATCTGAATTATTTCCTTCCGGCACTTCTGACATATGTCGTATGAGGTGGGCACCAGGTGCTGGTATCCAGACAAGCAGGAAGGTTGGATTGGATCTGAGGTCACCAAGTTATCGCATCCACACGAAAATAAATACTGCCTCACTTTGACGCTCGAAAATGGCGAATCTGTCGACATTGAAACTTCCTCGCTCCTCGAGCACCACCAACAACAACAAGGCGGTGATGATTCTCTCCCGCTGCTAAGAAACCCACCCATTCTTGAGGCAATCGAGGATTTAACTTCACTGTCGTATTTAAATGAACCGGCCGTTCTACATGCCATCAAAACGCGCTATGGCCAACTCAATATTTACACGTATTCAGGGATCGTACTGATTGCTACTAATCCTTTCGACCGTGTGGACCAGTTGTACTCTCTAGACATGATCCAGGCATACGCCGGTCGACGCAGAGGCGAACTGGAGCCACATTTGTTTGCCATCGCCGAAGAAGCGTACAGTTTGATGAAAAACAATAAACAGAACCAGACAATCGTTGTAAGTGGCGAATCTGGTGCTGGGAAAACCGTTTCAGCCAAATATATCATGCGCTATTTTGCGTCAGTCGAACAGGCCAGCAATGGCTCTTATTCGCCGTCGTCCCCCTCCTCTTCTCATCATCATCATGAAATGTCAGAAACCGAACGTCGAATCCTGGCGACAAATCCAATCATGGAAGCCTTCGGAAATGCCAAGACTATCAGAAACGACAACTCGTCCAGATTCGGCAAATATCTCGAAATTTTGTTCGACTCGAAAACCTCGATTATCGGCGCCCGAATTAGAACTTATCTGTTAGAACGTTCTAGGCTCGTGTTTCAGCCTCAAATGGAGAGAAATTACCATATTTTCTATCAGATACTAGCCGGTCTCTCTGCTGAGGAAAAATCACAGCTAAATTTGACCAAAGTAGAAGATTATCACTACCTAAATCAAGGTGGCGATTACCGAATCAAAGGCGTGGACGATGCTGCTGATTATCACGAAACTGTCGATGCCTTAAAAATGGTCGGATTCTCAACCGAGACTCAACACCAACTGTTCAAAATATTAGCAGCATTACTTCATATCGGTAACATTGAGATAAAAAAGACTAGAAATGATGCTTCTTTAAGTTCTGATGAACCGAATTTGCTTATGGCTTGTGCTCTTTTAGGAATCGACGCTTTTAACTTTGCCAAATGGATTACCAAAAAACAAATTACTACCCGATCAGAAAAGATTGTTTCGAATCTGTCTTATAGCCAAGCAATTGTGGCCCGGGACTCTGTGGCTAAGTTTATTTTCACGGCGCTTTTCGATTGGTTAGTGGAAAATATAAACACTGTTTTGTGCAATCCAGAAGTTACAAACCAAATTAGCTCTTTCATTGGTGTTTTGGATATATATGGGTTTGAGCACTTTGAAAAGAACTCATTTGAACAGTTTTGTATTAATTACGCTAATGAAAAGCTGCAACAAGAATTCAATCAACATGTCTTCAAATTAGAGCAAGAAGAGTATGTTGCAGAGCAAATAGAGTGGTCTTTTATCGAATTTAACGATAACCAACCGTGCATCGATCTGATCGAAAACAAACTGGGCGTATTATCATTGCTTGATGAAGAATCCAGACTCCCTGCTGGGTCTGATGAAAGTTGGACTCAGAAACTCTATCAGGCTCTGGATAAACCCCCCACAAATTCTGTATTTTCCAGGCCGAGATTTGGCCAGAGCAAATTTGTCGTTTCGCATTATGCGCTAGATGTTGCTTATGATGTTGATGGGTTCATAGAGAAGAATAGGGACACCGTATCAGATGGTCACCTCGAAGTTCTGAAAGCCACTCAGAATGAAACCTTGAAGTCCATATTGCATATCATCGAGAAAAATGCAGCTGCATTAGCCGAGAAACAAGAAGCAAACAAGAAACCAGGAACAGCAAGGATGGTGAACAAGAAACCTACTTTGGGGAACATGTTCAAACAATCGCTTATTGAACTAATGAACACCATCAACTCTACTAACGTTCACTACATCCGTTGCATAAAACCAAATGAGGAGAAAGAAGCTTGGAAATTTGATAATCTTATGGTCTTGTCCCAACTTCGAGCATGTGGTGTACTAGAAACTATCCGCATTTCGTGCGCAGGCTTTCCATCGAGGTGGACTTACAACGAATTTGTCCTAAGATATCATATCTTAATCCCATCGGAGAACTGGACCAAAATCTTTACGTTAGAGGCTTCTGATGATGACATTAGAGGATTATGCAAGGAGATTTTAGATGTCACAGTCAAGGAGAAGGAAAAATATCAGCTTGGTAACACCAAAATTTTTTTTAAAGCAGGTATGCTAGCATATTTGGAGAAACTAAGAAGTACCAAAATGCACAATGCCTGCGTTTTGATACAGAAGAAAATTAAAGGAGTTTATTATCGAAAGCAATATCTTGTTATCAGGAGTGCTATCCATAACCTTCAGGCTTTTGTTGATGGTCACTGTTACCGTCGTAAGGTTGAGTTAGAATTCAAGACTATGGCAGCTACGGTCCTACAAAGCCTCTTCAGATCTCATGCTCAACAGCGGTTCGCGAAAATGTCATTGGCTTCTGTTATTAAAGTTCAGTCCTTGGCCAGAAGACGTATTGCTCAAAGAGAGCTTTCCGAAAAACAACACTCAGATGCGGCAGTCGCTATTCAAAGGAAGATCAGGGGCTTCGAGTCTCGCCGGAGCTACAACGTGATCAGAGGATCTTCTGTCCGCATTCAGTCTCTGGTAAGGAGAAGATTAGCTCAGAGGGAATTGAAGCGGTTGAAGGCCGATGCCAAGTCTGTTAATCATTTGCAAGAAGTGGGTTACAAGTTGGAAAATAAAGTCATCCAACTCACAGAGAGCTTAGCGGAGAAGGTGAAGGAAAACAGAGAAATGAGCTCTCGCATTATAGAACTGCAGAAGTCTTTGAACGAATCGGCTAACATTCGGGCCGTTTTGACCTCGCAACAGGAAAACCATAATAGAGACTTGAAGGAACAGCAAGCTTCGCACAATGCCGAGCTCGCCAACAAGTCAGAGGAGTTGCGCAATGCTCGGGCAGAAATTGAAGAAGCCAGAAAGGAGGTCGAAGATTTACTGTCCAAACAAGAACATCTCAAAAACGAGGTTCGTTCCAAGATTGAGGAGCTTCACAAGGCAGAGCAGGATTTCGTAGAATCAAGAACGCAGAACTCTGACCTAAAAAATGAGGTTAAATCACTAAAGGACGAAATTAGTCGCTTACAAAGCAACATCCGCAGTGGAACAAGTACCAACGGTACAATGATGAACACTCCTACTAAGAGTAGAAGGTTCAGCGGTCTGAGCAGTGTAACTGATGGGACATCTCCAAGGCAGTTGAACGTGATTTCTACGAATAATGGGATGGAGGATGATGTTAGATCAACAGCAAGTGCCATGTCTCAGATTAATGATGATCTTTACAAAATTTTTGAAGATACAAAAACTTTGAACACAGAGATTGTGGAAGGGCTATTAAAGGGCTTCAAGATCCCCGAAGCTGGTGTAGCCGCAGAATTGACTAGAAAGGAGGTCTTATATCCTTCCAGAATTATGATTATTATTCTCAGCGACATGTGGAGATTAGGATTAACCAAGCAAAGTGAAAGTTTCCTTGCTGAGGCTATGTCCACCATTCAAAAACTTGTCACGAGTTTGAAGGGTGATGATATGGTATGTCATGGAGCTTTTTGGCTAACGAATGTCCGTGAACTTTATTCTTTTGTCGTTTTCGCCCAGGAGAGTATTTTAAATGATGACTCTTACAACAACGGTCTAAACGAAGATGAGTATAAAGAATACGTGACTTTAGTCACCGAATTGAAGGATGATTTTGAGTCCCTAAGTTATAACATTTACAACATTTGGCTAAAGAAATTGCAGAAGGATTTGGAGAAGAAGGCTGTTTCTGCTGTGGTTATGTCTCAATCTTTACCAGGCTTCATTGCTAGTGAATCTACGCAGTTTTTGGGCAAGCTATTTACCCAATCTAACTACTATAAGATGGACGACATTTTGACCTTCTTCAATAGCATTTATTGGTCTATGAAAACTTATCATGTTGAACAGGAAGTTTTCCGCGAAGTCATAATCACCCTGCTAAAATACGTTGATTCCGTATGCTTCAACGACTTGATCATGAAAAGAAATTTCTTATCCTGGAAGAGAGGTTTGCAGCTAAATTACAATGTAACGAGGTTGGAAGAATGGTGTAAATCGCATCATATTCCTGAAGGCACGGATTGCCTGCAGCATATGCTCCAGGCGTCAAAACTATTACAACTGAAAAAGGCTAATCTGGACGATATTGATATCATTTGGGAGATCTGCTCCTCCTTGAAACCGGCCCAAATTCAAAAACTTATTACCCAATACGCAGTGGCTGACTATGAAGTGCCAATTCCCCAGGAGATTTTGACTTTCGTGGCGAATAGAGTGAAGAATGAATCATCATTGTCGTCGGATGGTAAATCACAAACGCATAGTAGCGATATATTTCTCACCGTTGAGAGCGGTCCTTTTGAAGATCCTTTCAACTTAATAGAGACCAGGAAATTTGGCAAGATTGAAGCATATATACCAGCCTGGATGAATCTGCCGATTACCAGAAGAGTTATTGAGCTGGTCACGCAGCATGTGACTGTACAGGAAGCTCATAGGGGAAGTTAGTTATAGCGTATGACCCGTATATACTATATTATATATAATTGCATCAAGCTCGAGTCTGCCACGGTGAAAAGCATTGATAATGGTATGGCACCACGTTTGCCAATAAGATTCTCGCTATTGTTCATCCTCCGAAGCTTTCTTCCAGAACATAGAAACCCCCCTCAGCATCAGTAACACATCGAAAAATTATTATACATAGCACGGTGCTTTCACACAGAGGTAATAAGAACAAATGCCGTTTCCTCAAAGCACTATTTTCTATTCAACTAAAATGGACTGCGATTGGAACAATGATCACCACGAGCAAGATTATCACTGCCAGAACTAAACAAAGTCTCATCTTCAAGTCTTTCCACCACATTTGTTTTCTTACCCGGTTTGCGCCTCTTTTAAAACCTTGCGCGGAAACTGCCAAATTATCGGCCTTATCCTCAATAGACGTAAGTCTTTCACCACGTTCCGCAACCTTGTTGATATTATCTCTCATTATACCAACGGTATCATCAATTTCCTATTCAGCATTCCATGTTAGTAATCTGGGGTCCTACATGATCCTTGTAAAACTAGAACTCGGGCAGCTTCAAATGTCTTGCTCTCTAGAACTTACAGCTTTCAAAGCAGCAGTTTTGGTTTGCGACTGCGCTTCCTCCGCAGGAATATATGGGTCATAGGGCACAGAAGATGACATCCTGGTTTGTGGTCTTTGCGAGTTTCGTGTTGAAGTTGTTTGAATATGATTAATGTAGAGACGTTTGTTAAACGTCTTATTTTAGGATTCCACTAAAATCATCATTCACGGAAATAAGCCATGAATATAAAGTTTGGGTTTCACGTGATATATTTACGGGCTCGGGTTTGCGTACATAGTGATATTATCATTTTCTGCCAAGAGTACACAACATGCTGTCGCCAATGTTATCAATAGGACAGGTTATGAGCACATACGAGCTGTATAGGTGGTAGGTACACTTTTAGGGAGTGATAAGCGCCTTTTCTAGCTTGTGATATGGTATATGTGGAAATCATGGAGGATCATACCTCTATAACAGATGACCACACGACCTAATGGTACCAAATGTGTCAGAACGAGAGGGTGATATTAAATAGCGTCATGTTGCAGAACAAAACCCGATTGTCGTGATATGATCTAACTATATATAATATATAGAAATAGCCAAATTGAGTATTACTAGTCTTATTCTAGTCAATACTTAGCAACCCTGAGTTAGCTCAGTTAGCTCTACTTATACATGAGCTCTGGATTTTACGCAAGGTCTTCTGAAATAAGTTGAAACCCCCATTCTTTGAGGCTACTTATTGTTTGATGATACTCTTCTTCAAAATACTGATTTGAACGGTGACAAAATAGTACAAAGTGATAATACCACTTTAGATAGTATGTTGAGGTCGTCTATCCGTATTCCGCAATACTGAGAACAGTATTACCGCCTCAGACCAACCCACATGAACTTAAACTTAAATTGGGTGCAATTAGTGTCAGGTTCTTACTATTACAGGTTGCTGTAGAATGGCAAAAGCATGATATTAGACTCTCAGATATATAACATTTGAATGCCGAGAACTAGATGCTGAGAACCAGATGCTGAGATTGAAATGTGTCTGTAGTAACACTTTTTTATATTACTGCAGCAGAGAATGGAGGCTGCTGTAATTAATAATTCAGCCCAGAACTCCACCGAGTATCAATTTATCAACTAAGTTCATCGTGCGTGGTTGAATGAACTTATTGCCATAGACGCAGATGCGCCTCTATCGCCATAACACAAAGTAGGATCCCAGTAGTGCAAAGTTCAAAAGCTTTGAGAAGTGTGACGTTGTATATTGCCCTGATTTCAATGTTAAGAACATCATACTCTCTAGCACATGGTCCAATACCAGAGTCGCACTCTCAATTTAATCACGTGATGTACCTACGTCTATTGTTGACCTCTATCTCTACTAGAAGATGATGCTTACAATTCTTTTCTGAAGGGCCAAGCAGGTCTTACTCCCAATCTCATCAAGCACTAGTTTTGACATCCGTCTAGTTAGAATTTTCGTTAAGATGACCAAACCTGATTTGAATAGCCGAAGCTCCTCTGATTCTGCGTCAGTATCCGAAGCCAAAGGTAAAAAGACAAGAGCGAGGCAATCGTGGGTATGCCGCCATTGCAGGAGAAGAAAGATTAAGTGTGACAAAAAACAACCTTCTTGTGACAACTGTGCAAAGTTAGGTATAGAGTGTTTTTATGACCGCAAGGACCTAATGCTGCGTAAAAATGAGAAAAGTAAGCTTTCAACTTTGCACGAGCAGCTAGAGGACCTCCAACGCAGGTTTGAAGACCTGCGGCAGACATTGAATACCGGAGAACTCGAAGATTTGAATCAAGTTGTAAACTTACACAAGCTTCCGGCAAAAGTCAACTTTTTTGATAATCTCCCGCCTTACTCCCTTACGAGCTTATTTAAGTGTGATTACAAACCATTCTCAGACATGGGCATGATTCAGAGGAACCCTCGTTTGAACCCCTTTTTGAAGTTTGTGACGCGCTCCTTCAAACCGCTGAACTATGCGGTGAAAAATATCTTACAGTCCGTCGGAGACGTAATAGACCCAAATTCTGACGAACTCGAGTGCGTCGCTAAAATCTTGTTTCTAACTCCTAAGGTCCGTGAGATCCTGAGAAATCACGCCATGAACCCAGAAGGTCTCAACTTCGAGACTTCGCAGGCCATAAAGAGCTCTTTACTAGAAAAAGGGTCTCAGGGAGTTCAGAGAGCCCTGTCCGAAGCTCTCGACTTGGAATTTTATGCGTCAAAGAGCACACGTCAAGAGCTCATCGAACAGATAGTCTCAATTCTACCAACCAAGGAAAAAATTGACTTACTAATGTCTTACTACATGACAATGATGTATCCATTGATGCCTTACATCCACAAGACACAAATTTTAAATGCAATTGCAGAAACTATTCAATATTCACACTCTGGTCAAGTCACTGGACTTAATATTGGCGATCACCAAGATTTTGTTAGGAAAATAGGTCGTCTCGCCATATTTTTGGTTTTGCTCCGCATATCCTATACAGCCATGACACTGATGAAGAATTCTATTGATGGTGAAATATCAAATCAATTTATCGTTGTAGCGCAAAAGTGCTTGGCACACTTGATAACGCTCTCCCACCAAACCAACGAAGACATTTTATCTTGTCTAATTGTCATACGGTGGTCCCTACTATATTTTCCCCTTGAAGGTGAGTTCATAGCGAATTCGGTCACAGATACGCTTATGACACTTATAATGAATCATGCGTTGAAAATTGGGCTCTATCGAGATTGCATTCATGATGAGTTAAATCGCGAAATCGATCCGGAGCTAAGATACCTTTTCCACTATAGAGCTAAACTTTGGATGGGAACACTTATTTTATTGAGGTCTGACTTGTACTTGAGAGGTAGTTTCCCCACCCTGAGCACCGACTATGCCTATACGACTCCCAAGGAAGAAAATCCCAATAGTTATGAGGATAATACGGAGTTCCAAATCCATCAAATACTCCACAAACAACTGGAGCTTTTCAGTAAAGCTAGTGTTCTGGACAAGTTGTCGACTCAATTGCGTGAGGGCACTGATGTTGATGAAATATATTCAAAAATTCGGCATCTTGAGTATGAACTTCTATTTACGATCTCGCTTTCAGAGAAAAACTCTATGGATGAAGGAAGTATAAGCCAAAGTGTCCTACAGAGCATGCACAACTTCTCATATTTCAAAGTGAACGTTATCATCAAAATCTACTTTCTCGCGATTAGAGCTTCGGTTGTGTGGAGTTTGGAGGGCCAAATCATGAAAACAACAAAATCAGAGCATTTACCACCGCTCTACAAGGAGGTCACGGCAGAGTGCTTTGAGAATGCGTTAGATTTGGGTCGAATGCTTGAGGAATACATGGGGTCAGCCGGCGGCGACGAACATACTCGCGTGCTACCCGATCATCGATACGGATTAAACCAACTGGTTCAAATCGGTATTTTCCGAGTCTCATACTATTTTATTGGCGTGATTTTGACCGTTCTAAGAGTAAAGGAGGGGCTCAATACCTTCCAATGGCATAACGAAAACAAGCGAAGTTTGAGTGCAGAAATCAAATATAAAGTTTCCGTTATCGAATCTATTGCCAGTTCAATCTTCCTATACGTTCAGAGATTGGTTCATCTGGGCTGCCATACATTGTCAGACACATACTTCACATCGTTCAAACAGTTTTTGTTTCTGGGGTATGCCATGCAGGTGATACAAAAGGAAATTACCCCAAACGCTCCTAGCCATCTCACGGAGATGATTGGCGAGACGCAAATACCGGCGTGCATAAACTACTCGCCTGAGGACTGGAACGTATTCTCAGATTATGTGAACAAGGCTTTGGGTCAGGACACATCGATTCCATCGTACCCTCCAGCCGAGCGTTTACAGTCGGACACAATTCCAATATATCCAGATTCTTCCACAGACCAGTTCATGGTCTCTATGGCGCTGTTCGACGACGAAATTAACATACAAAACATGCTAGATGGAGACTACACTTGGACCGATTTTATTTGAGGTATCAATGTTGCTAAAACTGGCCAGAAAGCAATCAAGAAAGGTATTGGAATATTCTGTGATTTACCACGACTTACTTGTTTCCCGGAGTGTCTTACGGTTACGACTCATAAGGACGAGCGTTTGACGCTTGTAAGGCTTCTATGTTTGGTCGCTTAGTACGGTATTCATTAGGTATGTTTAATCCGAGATTTAATTATTAGTTAGTTGATGCTTCTGCTTATAGGATCGATAAGTGCACCTTTAAAATACCAGCTGTAAAAAGAAAAGTTTAAAGGTATTGTTACCACTTTTATACGCTGTGGTGTGGATTTTATATTTCAGACGTTGTCTTCCAGTGGTAGCTGCCTGTTTCTCCGGATTATCGGCAGACTTGAATAACTTTGCTTAGAACCTAAAATCAGACGTATACTCGAAAAGGGCCGATAGGGATCGATGGGTTTATCTAAAAAAAGTCGCAGTAATGACAAGAAACCCAGTTCCCATGGAACTTTGGACTCTGATTGGAGAGAAGACGGGCTCGTGGAACTTCTGATCGATATTGAGTCTCCTCCCTGTGTCTTATACGGTTCGCTTACCGAATCAACTGGGACACTATTAAGTGGGCTACTGAAACTGCGAGTGAGACACCCTCACGATGTAATCTCCGCCAGTGAGCCGGTTTCGCCTGTAAGCTCTCATGGACGTAAGAAAAAAAGTGCGGCGCCCAGCTTGAATGCGCTTACTCAAACGCTCTCAAGTCTCTCTTTAATGAACTCATCGGTAAGTCCAGCAGAGTCTCCCAGATCTTGCAAGATCCCATCCTTCCAGTATTCCAAACTAAGTGTGCAATCTGTTAGCCTTTCTCTCGTTCAAAAAGTTCACTATGCCAATCCATTTATTGCACAATCGCCTTTGATTCATTCGTGTCCAGACTGTTGCAATAAGGTCACTGAGCTCGCGAGATGGGACGTGGTCGCCAAAGAAACAGAAATTCCTATAGGTGATCATGTCTATCCATTTTCCCATTTGATCCCAGGCTCAGTTCCGGCTACGGTGGCACTCGGTTCAGACTCCAAAACTGATGTAACATACGAGCTAGTTGCTCTAGCAGCATATAAGTCTATCTCCACCGAACAGAACAAAGGGGGCCCTACCCGCAATGCCTTTTTGAGACTACCGATACCGGTTACTCGAAGTATTTTGCGTGGACCAGACAAAAATTCGCTGAGAATTTTTCCGCCCACAGACCTGGTAGCTACAGCTGTTCTACCAAATATTATCTATCCTAAGTCAACCTTTCCTTTGGAGCTGAAGCTTGATGGTGTATCTTCAGAAGGCAGACGCTGGAGAATGCGCAGGTTGAATTGGAAAATTGAAGAGAAAGGACGTGTAAGACTTCAAGCCTGTGACATTCACAAATCCAAACTAAACCAACTGGAGAAAGAACTATATGATTCGGAAGGTCGTAAAAATTCTAGCAAGGCAAAGCCGGTAAAAAGAAGTCATGACGCCGCGCCACAGGTGACCACTTCTGTATGCACACTTGAAGATGCCTTTTTGACAGCGAATGCACCTGAAGATCCGAATGCTGCCCCGGAACCTGATTCGCGGGAAAATGAGGCCAATAGTGAGGAAAATAGCCTAATTCATCCAAGTGATCATGCAATGCGTCAAGAAAGAGTTGCCGAGCAGCAACGCCTAAGAAACGAAATGCTACAGCAAGAGCTGCCTCAAGGAACGGCGCTTTTTACAGAAGAAATACGAACTGTCGCACATGGTGAAGTAAAGAGCGGCTGGAAGAGCGACTTTAGCGGCAAGGGTAAGGTCGAACTTGTCACAGAAATCAACTGTATGGGTTTAAATTCTGGTGTGAGTAATCCCATAAATAGGATTTCAAGTTTACATCCGTCACCCACCCATGCTAATCAACCGGTAACAGTTGCTTGTGATGTCGAAGACCCGCATTTAGGCATATACATTGAGCATCTGCTCATCCTGGAAATTATTGTCGCTGAGGAAATGCTACAATATGCAAATGGGCAGCGTCTGCGCCCTGAACATAGTTCAAGCTCCACTGTTCCGACAACTGCTGCAAATTCTGATCACAGATTAGCAGAAGTATCCCCAATGTTAGCTGCTCGCAATTCAGCGACTTCGCAAGTTTCAAAGGAACAAGAGAATGACGGAGATCTAGCGGCGACTACTTCTCAGAATGCCTCTAGGTCTGGGAATCACCGCGTTATTGGAGTGCCCACCGGCGCGGCTCGCGTATTAAGAATGCAGTTCCGGCAAACGATAACAGAACGGTCGGGCCTCGGTATAGCCTGGGACGATGAAGTTCCACCAACGTACCAAGACGTTAGATTGCTTTCGCCTCCAAGCTACGCCAGAGCGACCAAGCGCGCCGATATAGCTTCTACCCAAGATGCATTAGACAATGAGTTTCATTTGCATACGCCTGAACTAGACCCACCAAGGCCTGAAGGACAAATGCCATTGCGCCCTCCCCGGGCATATTCGCATGATAGTGCTGGTCAAGAATTATCACCTATACATTCCCCTCAATTGGAGAATGTCATTAGCATTCAGGGCAATGCCGGTCCAGCGCATGTTTTGACGCCGGTCAATACACAAGAAGTTCATCTGCCTAGTTTGTCAGAACTATTAGACACTGATAGAATAACACAGTAAGTACTCTCGGTTAATTTAATTTAATAACGGTCCCCGGTGACATTATTCTGGCTATGGTTTGTCATCGGAGCCACTGTCTACTATGTGGGCTGATAGCGACCATTCTTCCAAAGTGGTAACTGAATTAAGTGGTTCAAGATGGTAAGAGGAGATGAGAAAGATATTTGACTTCACTATTAACTTATGAGATTGTCCAGGACTTTAGCCAGTTCATGTAGGAGTAGTCGCTTGAAGGTCCCTCCATGCCGAATGAAATTGGTGCAAAATAATGAAACCCAAGTATCACGATAGCGGCATACGAAACGTAAATTAGCACTCTTGCTATGCTTCCAGCCTTTGATTTATTCAGGCTCTTCAAACCAGCTTCAAAGAGGAAGGATAAGATAAGCAAAGCGAAGTAGAGAGCAGGCAGATAGTGATGGACATAAGTCACTCTACTCATGATGACAAAAGGCGCATAATGCAAGCCCCATCCCAATAATGGATAAAAGCCGCCCATCATGAACAAATTGAAGTCGCGCGAGCCAGCTAAGTCGGTGTATTGCCTTTGCCATCTGAGTATCAGCACAACAACTAAGGCCATAAAAATAAAAACGCCGACAGTTGATGGCCAAGTTGAGGCAGGTGACCCCATCAAGAAGTACTTGATGGTATTGTCATCCCAGCCACATAGTCTTATACCGACATTCAGAGTTGGCCATTGCCATGCAGATGAAGCCAAATGATCCAACTTATCGGGGTCGGGGACTAGAGCATTATTCGTGGCCATCATAGCTAAGTTCAAGTGGATAAAGTTCTTGAAGAAGCCTAATTTTGGGTATTTGAAGTCTGCTGGCCTCTCTGGCAGTTTTTCGTTGGTATGGGTCTCAACATTCCACCAAGTCCTCTTATCCCTCTTGAATGGGTTCTTTACGCAAGCTACTTCACTTTGTCTGAAGCCCCATTCTGGCAAAGAGCTCCCAGTTTGAGCCAAGTAACACTCCAATTCTGCGTTTTTAATACGGAAAGAAGTGGTCAAAGGATGTAGCCGGGAAGAATTCTCAGTGCCATGCTGGGCAACCGCTTCCAAAATCCAGTGATCCTTGGGATCACCAACAGTAGCCGTGCCGTAGCCGGACACTTCCCAAGCGGACTTGCTCAAAGGAGCTGGAATTGGGTGTGTATGTAAGTTTTTTCCGGTATTTGGGTGAACAATTCTGTATGAAGCACCAGGTTCAACAAATTCGATATCTGACTCTTCTTGAGACCATGCTGGGAAAGGTCTGACTCTGTCGAAAATCCAGTGGTTGTTGCTGTCTTTATGTCCATAACAAGTTACTTGTTGCTGGTTCGAACCTTCAGGAAAAGTTTGCACATGTGAGTGCAATAGCGCGCCTCCCAAGGCCTGATTCTTTATGCTCACCGTAGAAGAACCCAGAGCAACGTCACGAGGACCATCGCCGACATCGCTACCGACCAAACCAGCTTGAAATAATGATGGCATGTTGGCGTCACCAGTACCACTGTGAGATAAGAGATCAAAGTGGACCTTGAAACAAACCAAGAACACCAAAAATGGAGTCACAACCAGGCACAAAATTCTGGCAAGCCAATGGCATATGTAGATCTTCTTGGTGATCTTCCGGTCGCCTAGCATATTCCACAGATCAACTATAGTATAAATGCCAACCAAAGTAATGACAAAGAGCCCCACCATCTTCACGGAAATGGCACATCCGAGCGATAGGCCAGTCATAAGGAGCCACTTCCACCATTTTCTCCCAAAGGGCTTTGATCTTTGGTTATGAAACGTAACGAAACAATAAACAGAGGCGACGGTGAAAAACAGTAGCATTGAGTCTAACAGGATAAACCTTCCTAAAGTTGCGTAGGAATTTTCGAAGATAATTAAAATCGTAAACAGCCAAACAGTAGGCAGTGAGAATCCAATCGCCTTTGCCGTGAAATAAGCAATTGGGACACACAGAGCTGAGAAAGACGCATTGAAAATCCTCATTTTCACATAGTCCAGATAGTCTGGGAATTCTTCGCCCGAGGGGAAGTCCCAGGATCCGTTGTAACCGGCAATAAATCCAGATAGACCCACCAGCATTTTTCCGAGTGGTGGATGCACGTCGTGATAAAACTCATGTCTCAGATAGTAAGATCCAAACTTCCCGAAATGCGCTTCGTCCCAGACGACATGGTTATTCGCACCAATCTTGTACATTCTTGTGGCAAACCCCAGTAATGTGAACAACAATGGCATCACTGCACTTTCTAGCTTTAGTAATGGGCTTTTATCGCTAGTTTCCACGTTTTTTGACGCATCCTCTAACTCAGTATCCGGGGTTGGACCGTGCTCTGCAATAGAGCCAATTCGCTGTTTCAAGAACCCCTCTTCAGGCTTGTTTTGAAACCCGGTCGCTGACATCTTAGGCTCTCGAGTCTGAAGGAGTCACACTTCCTATTTCTGGCTATTTTCGAAGATTTAGTGTGAAGTGTTTTGTATATGTTGAAAAGAACACGAACATGTAATAACAACATTTGGAAAATTTGAAAAATTGTGCACGTGATGAATGGGTATTTAATTTACCAGCCTTAAAACATATAAGCACTGTCGTCGATGGGCATCATTAGCTAGTAGCCGTGGTGTGTAAGTTTGGCCATGAGCAATGCGCTCCACTAGAATGCCCTTCGCAACGTTGAAGTCATTGTGCTAGACATTTCCAGGCTTCTGCCACTGTATATCTTTTCACCTCCGGAACCGGGCTAGGCAATTGGATGTGCGTGTTTGGACACTTCAACGACCTGGCTATCGGTAACCTTGCACTTTGAAATGCGCCAAATGGATTTCCTTTCGAGATCCTTGGGCAATACAGGTTTCTTGCTGTGGTGGTATCGCAGATTATCCCTGCAACTTAATGGTGCCTCCTATGCCGATTTCAATTAGCTGTGGCTAGGATCGAAACCGGTAAGAAGTATAGGAACTCGTGAGTCATACAATATAAAGTTTTCGTGTTTCTGTAAGCTTGGGATTTGACCGGCAAAGTATACGGACGTGGTTCCAGTAGGTGCTTTGGTTGAACGGGGTCTGGAATAGTTCTT
Organism: Lachancea sp. yHQL494; assembly: GCA_030562185.1. NCBI lineage: Eukaryota > Fungi > Ascomycota > Saccharomycetes > Saccharomycetales > Saccharomycetaceae > Lachancea > Lachancea sp. yHQL494. The sequence goes on along the minus strand of JAJMGS010000045.1, from coordinate 135,365 downwards.
GGATAAGTCCTTGGCCGCTTTTATATGCAAGGAGCGAAGATGCGTGAGGAGAAGTTTTCGTCGCCTGGTTCCGTATTTTTGGCCTTTGCAATAGTAGTTGTACTCTTGTGGATGAAATCGCGTATCGCCTAATTCCGCAATCCTACAACCAGGTTTGGTGCAAGTGAGCCAAAATCTTGGTTTCCCCTTCCTTGATAGGGCGATAATAGAGCAGACTAAAGTTGGCGTGCATTTTCTGTGTCTACTGATTATAGCATTGCCATTGCATTGCGAACTGGTTCTACAGCATTTTCTTCTGCTTAGCATTTGGATAAAGTTTGGTTCTGTAAGTTCTGATAAGAATCCCACCTGATGGATGTGGAAGTCAAATGAAAGTCAAGATCTAGCTAATTGGGGACATTTGGTCATTGAAAAACTGTGAGATCTCTACGTTTGTTTCGGTGGGTAATTAGCCACCAAGGTACTCAGTAGACTAATCTCAGAGGAAGTAGGGCTATTTTGCCTCTTACCCAAAATGGTTCGCGGTTCCGTCGTTGACTGGTAGAACTCATCTTTTCCTACTTTTTTGCGTTCGTGGATTCGGGGAACTATGTAGTGGGTGTAAATGCTGAAGTTACCACGTCGTCCAACTACTTCGACAATATCCTTCTTCGGGCGTCAAAATTGTTTCCTATGGTCATAATTCTGGATTTCAGCTGGTAAACACTTCTCGTAGCATGAAGTGCCGTAACTACCGCTGAAACTGTTGTCGTCACCGCTGTCGGTTTGCTACTCTGTCTCAAAGCACACGAATTTGTTAGTTAACAGCGGCAAAGAGATGGCAAAATCCCATCGAAAAAAGCTACGTATCCAACACTCCATTACGGGACCATCGATTTGAAACTTGACATTGCTCTGTTACGAGCAACAGTTGGCTTCCGCCACCTCTGCCATTTTTAATAGTTTAAACAGTGAAGAAATCTTTGGGCCCTAACAGGTTTTTTGCCAAGCGCTTGAAAAATCTATAACGCATAATACATATCAGAAGAAGTTGGAGCCGCAGGAGCGTGACGGCACCTGGAGATATCACAGTAACAGAGCGAGTCACATAATCATCAGAAGGTCACCACTATTTCGAGGCCAACTCGAGAAAAGGTTGTAACACCAAGGAGATCAAATCATAGCTTCTGTCTTGGTTCGCAGTTACTTGGAAGGTCAGCCGTAAACTTGATCCTTGGACTTTATACATTGGAGGCTGAAAACAAATATTTCATTAAAGCCTGTGAACTGAATATGGAGCCTGGCGGTATCGGATCGAACCGTAATTCTGGCAGGTTGTGCAGTACAAGACGCTGCAGACACCAACACATGAAATATATTTTAGTTCAGACGATGCGAGAGAGATAAAAATCAAGAGGCTGAATTGAATCTACGCCTTGCAATTCTCGACTATCTTAAACTATTATATTTCATAATAGCCTCCCTCACGCAGTCCCTGCCTTGTAAGTGCTTAGTATATACACAAAGGCGTAAGTGAGAAGACTCCCGAAAGCTAACCCAGACGACAAGAAAATATTTGTAAAACCGCCTGCAGCTTTGCGTTCTTTGTCAGAGCTTAGTTGTGGACTAACTTTCATAAAGCTTATTGATAGTACATTACCATTCGTTAAACCAAACATAAACTGTAGCAAAATGTAGGCCAGATCGGAGAGCACAGAGGAAGATGGCTTGAGGCGATCATTTAAATTGAAGCAGAAAAATAATGGTACTAGGCCTATTCTGGCTATTGAGTAGATGAAGGTCTTTAGTGGTGTGAAATTGGCCGTCTGAAAAAACTGGTATTCAGAAATGACTCTTCCGTATAGATCACCTAAATTCCAAATTGTGAAGATGAAAGGAATATACTGAGCGTTTTGCATTGGTAATGCTGACACAAAAGTGCTGGCAGCAAACACGGGGAATAACAGGGTCACAGTAAAGGTAGTGAAAATGGAAAGCACCAAATACTTCAATTTCTGGAACAAAATTGAAAACGAAACAATATCGCTATCACTGCTACGGGTATTGTCCCCCACCCACAGTTCAGGCTTTTCTGCGCTACTGATGTTACTCACACGGAACAGAGCAATGCAAGCGATGGTGACGATAGCCGTGGTGCAGAAATAAGCAAATATACCACCCATACTTTGATCGCGAGCATCCCCGATGAATGAAACGCCAAAAAGAGCAAGCGAGGACAGTACACCAGCAATTGCCTGGCCCATCATTACGCTCTGGCTGAATTGAGGGCCGAAAACGTTAGCTAGCGCCATAGCGCCATTTTGGGTCATAGCTGTTCCGCATGAACTAACTAAAATCATGCTCATTAAAAACATGAAATTGAACCAATGCGAGAAAAGCTTATGAACAAAAACAAATACGCATAGCAGGCCAAATACAAGTAGTTCCCAGGTTAAACCTCTAACAACTCGCTGGGCATAACTGTGTTGCCTTTTCGAGAGCCAAAAATTGAAAACAACAGAGGAAATAGTAGATATGGACATCATCGTGCTGATGTAAATCTTGGCATAAATAGTATCATCATGGAACACATCATGCTGGAAATACAAAGATGCGCTCAGAAAGCAGTTCCAAGGCCATAACAGTGCTACGCCAATCAACAGAAAAGTCATATAGCTCAAATTCTTCAATTTATCAACCAAAGACGCATTTTCAAGCCACAATTCTTCGCCTCTGTGCCGATGGTATTCGTCCGAGAGATGTTGGCCTTCAGTACTGACCATTCTAGTGGTCGGTATTCTGATTTTTGTTCAATGGCGACGAACACGATCCTGATATAACTTGTTCAATCACTAATTTCGTTTAGAGTGCCACCTCTGGTGGATTAACACAGAATGATGTATAGCGTAGATATTGTCTATTATATGATACAGTGAGTTTGGTTCGTAAATGGAAACGTCGAAAAGCAGCCGATGGTTCGTAGGATGGTCGAACTTTCATGCCTTCCTACTACCCCCTACACCTTTAGTAATTTCAAATCGAGTTACCAGTGGGATATGATCACTGGGAAACTTGTCGTTAGGAAATCCGATGAACTTGGAAGTATATTCGGGGTCAATCTCACCAAGAACGCCACGTACACGTAGACCCTGTGGAGAGTACCATATGTAGTCGATGACATCGGTGAAAAGAGGAGTCAGGTTGGTAAAAGGCAATTCACCAATTGCCTCGTAGCAGGATTTCAAAGGCAAGTTGTGAGCGAAATTTTTTTGAGACATGTATCCAAAATCACGACCCTCAATGTCGCGATGTTCACGTACGGCGCCTGTGCTCAGCAACTCGTATACCGCGGAATTAAGTGAGGAGTTAAAATCGCCACATATCACCACAGGCACCTTCTTCACTTCCTGGGAGTTATTGCAGCCATTTTGTTCCTTGATGATCTTTTCCATATAGTCTAGGAGAACGCCCACCTGGAACGTTTTCACATCGTTAAATTGAGGGTCCCAGTGGAGGTGTGTGGTGACCGTCCAGATATGGTCGCCACTTTTCAAGTGCTGTAGTTTGGCAACCAATGCAATGTTATCTTTGTTCATGGCACGATTCAAGTAGTCTTCGGTTCTCTGAAACTTTTTGTGCTTCATCCATATGCTGCTGAAATCGATCGATTCTTTAAAGACGAGTTTGAATTCAGCGTCTCTGTAAAAAAGGCAACACCCATCGACTTTTTTGGAGTCCTTGGCATGCATTGTACGTGCCCTCGTCTTTGAATGGAAGATACCACTGTATCCATGCTCACGTAGCAATGGAACCCAAAATTCATCATATGTCTTCCACTCCACTTCTTGCAAGCAGATTATATCGGTATTATAGTCCAAAATTTGTTCTTTCAGTTTTTCACGCCTGTAGTCCCAACTTAAAGCCCATGAGGGCGTAAAGCGATACATTTTCGGAGTTGCATAGTGCTGGCATAGTGTGTTGTAAGACAATAAAGTAAATGATTTTTTTAGAGTCTCACGATTCAGGTGGGAGTCGGATTCCTGTAGCGAGTCGTATTTCTCGGTAGGTTCGCCATCAACGTTGATATCAATAAACTTTCTCGCGTTAGGTAGAGGTATTTCGGGGGCATTGTCTCTCAAATAGAAGATTAATCCCGTAACAGACTTTTCCGTCAAAATTTTTATCATTTGACGATCCATTGGATTACCTTCTAAACCTAAAAACTGAAGGTTGTATAGATTACCGAACTCCCAGGGAAGCGAGGATACCATATTATCGAAGAAATACAAATATTTCAATTCATGGCAAAGTCCCAATTCGGCAGGAAGCTCAGTCAATCGATTGTGGGATAAATCTAGAACCCTTAAATTTTTAAGTAGTTTCACGGATTTAGGCAGTGACGTCAGATTATTGCCGTTAAGGTAAAGTCTTGTTAAGAACTCGTAATTGAATAGTGAATTGCTCAGGTTGAATACTTGCAAGTTCGACAGGTCTAATGCGTGCCAAAGCTGATCATCATGCTTCGTGTTAACTGGAGCTCCCATACGGTGCTCTATCTCATCATCTTCGTCGATATTGTACTGCGAAAGCTTCTTTTGTTGTAATAGCAACGATGGCGTAGTCGGGTTGTTTCCCCCGTTGAGTTCCGCACTTGGGGTGATTGGAGTGGAAATCGCACTGGAAGAAGCACCTGGGTTCTTCATTGCTGCTGGCTCGTTAGCCATATCCAACAGTAATTGCTTCGTATTGTCGACAAGCGAAACGGACATCTCGTTCAATGTTCCCGTATTGACGGCATCAGCAGGCGACTTAGGTCCAGCTGCTGCCCCAGCTCCTCCTACTCCTACTCCTGCTCCTGTCACGCCAGCAGTACCGTGGCTTTTGCTGAACAGATACTTCCTCATGGCGCTCTGACGAGCATACACGTTTGCCTGACCTATGGACTGGCGTGACACAGCTGCTAGGTGAAGTTGCAGCTTCCAAATTGGGTTGTTGAGCATCGAAGGATCGCCTTGATGTGGATGATACAGCGGATTTTCAGCATTCGTCACAGAGCCAGAAACGGCAACATTGCCCGACTGAGAAGCAAGTAGCCCTGGAGGCATTGGTTGTTGTGGCTGACCCATGGGATGGCCTTGTGATATCTGCGAATTGGGTCCCATTTGAGAGTGAGGTTGTTGCAAGTGTAACTGCTGGTGTAATGTCCCAGGTGTACCTAAAACAGATGGCAAATGCGGCTGAACTGCCCCAGGCTGTCCTGCCAGCCCAGAGTAGCCCATCATAGGTGCCGGATTGTTCATTGCCGCGCTGTATGTTTGAGTTTTACTTGCGTTTCTCCGTCTATCAGGAAAGTTTAGCATTTTCAATAATTAGATAGAGCCTGGGGCAGCGTCTTTTTGACATGTGTATATCACGTGTAAGTAACTTGAGCAAGGCGTTTGAGTATGATATCCTTCGAAGCTTCTAACCTTGTTGGTAAACAGCTCCACAGCTTTAGTATTTGTATATCTTTTTACTCAGGATTTTGTGGCTAATTCCTCCAGTCGGAACGAGTGTTAAATTTGTAGTTTTTATTAACCTCAGAAAGCCCGATCCTGGTAGGCTTTTCCGCTTTTATCAAAATACGGCTAGCAAAGTTACGGTCAATACAGCGAGAGAAGATTCAGGACTCTACTTATGTGGGGCTTCAAGTCCCTATTACTTGAGCTCTGAGATATAGATTCTTATATATATTTGGCAAACGCCACTGGTGCGGGGGGGTGAAAGTAGTTTGAGACTTCGATGGCAATCTCTGCAGCGCTTCGACAGAACTGACCAAAGTGATTTTGAGACTCTGATGGGCTGAAGGCTTGGCATATGTTATACTTATTTTCTAAAGCACATTACTGAATAACCGCTATTGAAAAATGCTCTCTGTCAATGCAAGGTCGTGAGTGTTTGTACTGAAAGCATAAGAAAGTTACAAGAAAAGGAGATAACTCTCATAACGTGGCCTGCGAAGCCCACTGACTGCGATATTTGAAAAGAATGCGGCAACATATCAAATCCATCGAGAAGCACTATTTATTGTTCTCAGCAGAACACCAATCTGAAATATGTAGGTTCCAGCGATTTGTTCCCAAGTTCGAGCTGGCAGACGCCTAGAAATATATTGAGGCAAATCTGCATCGGAAGTAGAAAGCTTGCTAGATTGTCCATTTGACCCATCCATGATTGGCCAACCTAATTGATTGTGTTTGAACTATTGGTTGATATAGCGCCGAAGAGATTATTTAGTCACAATGACATAATAGTACAAAGTGACAGCTATCGTAAACTCAGTAGACACCGTAGCCAAGGATGAATCGGCAAGATTTGTAACATAAGCTACAGTAAAATACCTCGGCATACCCGGCAATTAGAATATTTTCCTTCCCTTCAAACTTTCTTTCAAGAGGATCAACAGTTCGAAGAGTTAAGGTTCTTGTTGTTCGTATGTTGTGATATGTAATTATGCTATAAAAATCAAGTTAGAAAAATCAGACCGGCCACATTTGCTGGACAATTCAAAGAACCAGGAAACGTTTAAAGAAAAGGACAAACAGTATTAGGTCTTTTCAGGCCCATTTACCTCACTGTTAGTTCTTGATACGCGTTTTCAAGAGTAATAATCAAGGAGTCTTTACATATTTCCCCTGTGAAACGGCAAAACATCGATAAGTTGAGTTTTTGGCGTGTAAATGAACTAGGGAAAGGTACTTCTTAACATTAAAAGGTGTAGTACGTCTTTGTTATGTAAAAAGATTATTTACTTATTTGATGTGCCGTTTCAACGCCTTCGTAGGCTATACAAATCCAGGACGTGGCACACCCGGCAAAACAAGCATAGACCGCAGCCTCCGGCGTTTTCGTCTGGTATGTTAGATTTACCTCGCTGTTTACATTAGACTTATCGTTTATACCGTTTGCAGCTTGAGAAGTTTTGATGGGGCCACAATTGCCATGCTCGCCCCAACCCCAGCAGTAAACCGATTTTCCAGCAACACAGCAAATTCCATGCTCGCTTCCAGTGTTCCACGCTGTCAAGGGCTCTTTGAACCGATATCTGGTTACAGAGCCCTGGTTTTGGTTTGCTTGGCCAAAGAAATGGTAGGTTTGGCCGCTTAAGCAAGTAATAGAGGTCCACATACCTTTGAAGTCTATATTCGTGCTTTCCTGAAAGCATTTGTGTAATTGAGGCTCGTATTGAGCCATTGAGCCTTTCACACATAATTTACCGCTGCGCTCTGAAAAACATACGAAATTCTTCCCCACACAGAGATGGGAGACGGGCTCATCATTGACACTTTTCAGGGAATCAATGACGCGAGATTTTTGATCTTGCAGTTGACCCTTGCTGTTCGATCCGCAACCGTACAGCGTGCCGTCGTCAAGAACGTACGTGTTGTAAAAGCAGGCGAGTACTTGCGCTTCTTGAGGATCCAGGAGTGAACGTATGGGTTTTAGAGATCGTGAAGATCTTTTCTCCGATTGCCCCAGCTCTCCTTTCTCACCTCTTCCACCCGTAACAACAATATTATCAAAAGTGATAGCAACGATATGAGCCCATCCACATGCAATGTCTCTAAACCGTCCTCGGACCTGGTTCCAGCGGTTCTGAATGGTCGCTTCTATTTCTAGTTTAACCGGAGCTTCTCCAGCCAGATACAAGGAGCCATCTTCCAGTAGCAAAGCAGTAAAATTACCACCGCCACAGATTTTGACAGGCTTTATTAGGGCCTGGAAGCTGACCTGTGGCTCTATTATGTCGTCTTCATGGCCGATGCCTAAGTTGACCGCACCCATTGGAACCAAACGCCAATACTTCGAAACGCATGTTTAGATAAATCAAAAATTCAAATTCAAATCCACTTTATTAACCTCTTGGATTCAATGGGTTGAACGTAATACAAACGGTTGTACGCTTTTCAAATTGTCTTGCCGTTATCAACGCCCGGACGATCAAGATACTTTCTCGGGCTTCTAACGATTCAAAAACTCCAAATTGTGAGCTGAAGATCAATAATTACCACAATAGCACGAGGTTTGATTCAATTATCAAATGTTGGCTTCACGACCTTCCAAACGATGTATTACCGCAATGAATGTATCGATATCTAAGAACGCGTTACCGTGCCCCCAATAAATCACGTTTCGAACTTAATAAACCGTGCCTCTTAGATCACACCCGTATTATTCAACTAAAATGATAACTGTTATAGGATCGTAGCGTCAGGATCTGTCTTACACCTTTCCTGGACTGAGCTTGACACGAAAACTAGATATTGATATATGTATATAAAATATGTTAGAAAAATTTTGAAGATAGCGTATTAGAGTATTGTCAACTTACGATCATCGAATAACACTAGAAGTTTTGAAAGGGTGTGTAAGAGCTGAGAAGGACCACATGAATATTGAAACGCCCACTAAAAGTGGCGAAGTTCAGGTTCTAGAATCTTCGCCCGCAGAGGAAGTGCAAATCGCGTCCTCTTCACCACTGAAAAGTGAAAATACACAGTCGTCAATACTGAGAGATAAATTTGTTTACAAACCGTCGGAAAAGCCTGAAATAGATGCTGCTGATATCTTGGGAGCTAACATAACCGGTATGGATTCCGAAATTGCAACTTTGACGGCGGAGTATCCGGATTTTTCGGAAACTTTGATCAAGGCGGTTTTCAAATCAAACTCGTATAACCTCGAACTGACCCGTGAAAGGCTAGAGAAAATCCAGTCGCAGAAAAGCTCGCGATCGTGGGCTTGGAGACCTGGTGAGAGAAAGCCTACTAGTCGGCTAATGTCCCTCGGGTCGCCTAGTGATGCGTCTAGCAGTGGTGTCAACAGGATGGGTTATACCAAAGGCCCTGGCGTTGTTACCTCACCAGAAAAGTCCTCTAAAGTCACTGTGGAGAGGCAGAAAACTTCGATTTTTGACAGGTATTCGCACGTTATGAATCAGCGGCATAGACCAACCATGGAATCAGTAGTCGTCGATCCGTCAACGATTGCGCCTTTAGATTCCGCTACAAGAAAGAGACGCAAGCTAGTGCGTGCAGACAATGTGCCGCAATTTTCTACTTCAAGCGCCAAGAAAAGCTCAGTATCTCTCTCAGATGAAGACGAAGACGAAATCAGCGGAGATGACAATGTCAGTGGGGAGGATTACCTAGAAACTACACCTGACGTGAATATTGACGAAGAAATCCTAAAATTCCTTAATGACGCTGACGAAAAGGATATAGCAGACTTAGCCGATACGTCGCTAGATAAGGCTAATATGGTTGTTAAGAATCGACCCTTTAGCAGCTTAATGGCGTTCAGCCAAACAAACTTTATGACTGAAGATGAAGCCCAGAAACAAGAGAAAAAGAAGACTAGTAAACGTGGGCAAACGAAGAAGGACGGTGAAAAGTTACTAGACAAAGTAATCCAAACTATGAAGGGTTATAATGCGATCGATTCGTTGATCAAAAGATGTTCAGCCTATGGGACATCAATTGCTTCTCAGATACAAAAGTGGGGGGTCAACGTTGAAGATATTCAAAATGGTGAGCTCAACTTTATAGACATAGGTGATGATGACGAGAGCGAAGTCAGCGAAGCAGACGTGCCAATGCAAGATTCCACCCCTGGGACAAACGGTAACGCTGTCAAGAAAATTAAAAGGTCAGTTAATGGCGGTGACGATAGTGATTTCGAAGATGACGAAGAAGACTACGAGGAGAGCGAAGACGAAGATTATAGCTCGAAGAGAAGTACAAGAACTTCGGGACGTGGTAGAGGGAAACCAAGACAGACAGTTGTGAAGTTTTTTAAACAAAAGCCCAAATTACTATCTTCGGAAGTATCGTTAAAGGACTATCAGCAGACAGGTATTAATTGGATTCATCTCCTTTACCGTAACAATCTGTCATGTATTTTAGCTGACGAGATGGGTCTTGGCAAAACTTGTCAAGTCATTGCCTTCCTGTCTTATCTGAAGCAGAACAATGAACCTGGCCCACATTTAGTAGTGGTACCGTCTTCGACTTTGGAGAATTGGTTAAGAGAATTTGCCAAGTTTTGTCCCGAAATGAAAATCGAGCCTTACTACGGTTCTCAGCAAGAAAGAGCTGATCTCCGCGACATTTTAGAGGACAATGAAGGCCAATACGATGTGGTAGTTACCACTTATAATCTGGCGTCTGGAAACAAATACGACGTTTCCTTTCTAAAGAATCGCGGTTTCAACGTTGTAGTATATGATGAGGGCCACATGCTTAAGAATTCGCTGTCAGAGAGATTTTCTAAACTAATGAAGATTGAAGCAAATTTCAGGCTCTTGTTAACCGGAACACCATTGCAGAATAACTTGAAGGAACTTATGTCTTTACTGGAGTTCATAATGCCCTCTTTGTTCATCTCGAAAAAAGACGACTTGTCGGCAGTGTTTAGACAAAGAGCCAGAACCTCGGACTCGTACAAGGACTATAACCCGCTATTAGCCCAGGAGGCAATAGCAAGAGCCAAGACTATGATGAAACCATTCATCTTGAGAAGAAAAAAAGACCAAGTATTGAAGCATCTACCTCGCAAGCACTCAAAAATTGACTACTGCGACATGAATGAAGCACAACAATTAATCTATAACCGGGAAATTCGGCTCGTTCTAGAGCATAAGCGAATGTTGGCGGAGAGGGAAGAGGGAGACGAAATGTCTCCCGAGCCCACGAAAAATGGGAAAACTGTCAAGGGTAAAATGAACATTTCTAAAAATCTGATTATGTCCTTAAGAAAAGCTTCACTTCACCCGCTGCTGTTCAGACATATTTATAATAATGAAATCATAGACCAGATGAGCCAAGCGATACTAGACGAGCCCGAGTACGCCGAAAACGGAAACAAGGACTATATCCAAGAAGACATGAGTTTCATGACCGACCTAGAACTCCACAAATTGTGTCTTAAATTTCCTGCGACCTTGGGGGCATTTCAACTGAAAAATGACGAGTGGATGAGCTCGGGTAAAATCGATGTTCTCTCCAAAATACTCCAAGACATCATTGAGAATAAAAAGGAAAAAGTACTGGTGTTTTCATTGTTCACGCAGATGCTGGACATCCTAGAGCTGGCATTGACCACGCTAAACATCAACTTCCTGCGTTTGGATGGTTCGACGCAGGTCAATGACCGCCAAACCTTGATAGATAAGTTTCACGATGACGAAAGCATTCCAGTATTTATTCTGTCGACAAAAGCGGGCGGATTCGGGATCAATTTGGTCTGTGCCAACCACGTTGTCATTTTTGACCAGAGTTTTAACCCTCACGATGACAAACAGGCTGCCGACCGTGCGCATCGTGTTGGACAAACTAAGACAGTGCATACAACGACTCTAATCACACGAAACTCCATCGAAGAGAAAATCTTGCAGTTAGCAAAAAACAAACTGGCGCTTGATACACACATCAGTGAAGAGGATCCTAAAGCTGGCGATGCGCTTGAAAGCCGTGTGAGCGACATTCTAGAGGATATTATCTATGATGAGAACAAGAAGAGGGCATAGACACCGCTAACGACAACATTTACTGGAGGCTAATCACGCATAGTGTCCGTGAGCAAATACTACGTTCATGGGCAGCAGGTGTAATCCAGCTTTGACAGCTTAGCCTACATCTCGTGCCCATTCCTGTGCATACCTATCTCTTGTATTTTTCATGCGTGCCTCTGTTTATTCCGATTTTTCAGTATTGGTCTTCAGCTATGTCTACATATCACTTATCTCATACGTCCAAAAGGACAATTTTTCCTCTCACCATATATATATATATATATATATATATAATATATGATCCCATCAATCAATTAGATTTAACCACTCAATCGCCAACGTCAGGACACCGGTTTAAGGACAATCTTCTCGTGAGCAGCAAGCGCTACCTGTTACAAAGGACATCCAGCTAAACGCTGTGTAGAGATTGTGGAGAATACGATTGGCCCTGAGTCTCAAGTACTTAACCAGGAGGCATAACGAGAATTGGACTGCGACTGATTTGAAGTTCCAGTGAGAACGAGGGTATAGAAGTACTATCGGTCACTTTATTGCTACTTGTAAAGAGCAGAAATATTGCAAGTTTGATTTTCCTGTTTTGCTCGAGTGTATTTTTTTTTTTTGGTGACTGATTGATTGGCAGTTCGATAACGAAGGGACCACTTAATAGAACTTATCGTGAGGGAATGGACACAGATTGGAGGTCGACTTTGTCGAACCAAGAACGTTCGAAATACATCACGGAGCTGGCCCAGATCCTGGCCCAGATTGGCCAGGTTAATGGTGGTGATCGCGGTAACTTTAACTTAGAGAAACTGAAAAAAACCGCAGAGCAGTTTGAAAAAAGCCTCTATGCGAGCAGCTCTTCTAAAGAGCTGTATTTGGACTCGATGCGTAAGAGGATAACCGCTATGGATGCTGCTAGGAAAAAGGCTATAGCTAACGTGCAACAGAGTATTGCCAAGGCCAATTCTCAATCTCAAAATCAGCAGCAACAACACCAAATGGTGAATGGCGCAAGCTCTGTGATGCAGCAGCAGAGACCGCCACATTACTCCCCTTCCAATAGCAATATGAACTCTCAGATGTTCTTTAATCAACAGGCTCAATTAAGGCAGCAGGCTGCTCAACTCCGGAATGGAACGACTCCCAGCGGCGCCATATCAAACGGATCTGGGAGGCCGCAACTTACACCACAACAGCAGCAATTGATTAATGAGATGAAAGGTGCCGAGATCCCAAGAGAAATATTGCAGAGGATCCCCAACTTACCCCCAGGTGTGAACACTTGGCAAAAAGTTACGGAACTGGCACAGCAGAAACGACTTGGGCCTAAAGACCTGCAGATAGCAAAGCAGGTTTACCAAGTGCATCAGCAAATTGTGTTTAAATCTAAGCTACAACAATCAAATGCCAACGACCGTGGTGCTCAGCAAGGAAGACCTACCTCCCAAGGCCCAAATATGACTCAAGTACCACAAAACCAACGACCTTCCATGAGTCAGACAACTATTCAGCAGCCCCAACAACAACAACAACAACAACAACAACAACAACAACAACAACAACAACAACAACAACACCAACAACACCAACAACAACAACAGCCCCAACAACAACAACACCAACAACAGCAGCAACAACCTCAGTCGGTACAGATGAACCAAGCTCCTCCGCAACAGGCACAAGAAGTGCCAAATGTTTTGAACAGGTTAAACCAAATCTTCGCACCAGCCGAGCAGAAGGCGCTCTACGAAAATGGTAAAAAATTGATTGCAGATCTACAAAGAACCAATAGGTTACCTTCTGTTTTAACACCACAGCAGCAGGCAGTTTACATCAAAAAATACATCAATCAGATGGCCCTGAAGAAGCTTCAAGCTGCGAGAAATCAGATGAGCAATCCGAATGCTGTGAGTCAGCAGCAAGCACCACCACCGCCAGTTGGCGGTGCTTCGGTTCCTCAGATGAGCCAATTTTCATCTGCTGGAGCCACTGCTAATGCTACCCCTCCTACCAATATGGCTCCTAGGAGGACTTACGGTGGAGCTAATATAGGTGGTACTTTTAACGACGTCAATGCGGTTCCTAACATACCGGGAACAATGGCACCGCAACCATTATTGGCCCAACCACAAACTCAATCCCAGTCACAAGCAGCTCCTCCACAACAGGCTTCATCACAACCGAAATTCTCACTGCCTCGTCCAACTGAGCAAGACCTAGTCGTACTTCGCCGAATTTCAGCAGAGATACAGAAATCTCATCTAAGGTTGTCGAACATCACAAATCAGATTTCCCAGGAGCAGAAGCAGTCGATCAGAAATAAACTTCAATTAAATCGACAGCTGTTCACAAATGTTGACAGTTTCATTCCTACTTTGTACATGATCACAAGAAATGAGGAAAATGTTCGCCAGCTGCTTCAGATCAGAATGCTTGCGAAAGAGATTACTGAGCACGCCACTAGAGGTGTCTTCATTGTCCCGCCTGAAGTAGTTGATAAAGTCATCTTCCGCTACCAGAAGTACTATGAGTTTATCAAAGATCAAGTTCTAAGAAGACATCAACAAATTATTTCGACCAGACAGCAACAGCAGCAACAAGGGCCAGCGGCGCCTGTAGATCCCACTTTCAATCAACAGCGGATACAAGGCTCTTTCCAACAGATTCAACAACAGATGCAAATGAGGTTGCAGCAACAGCAACAGCCGCAACCGCAACCGCAACCGCAACCGCAACCGCAACCGCAACCGCATCAAAAGGTCCTACCATCGCCACAATTGAACAATTGGGCAAGGCCTGCCGGCCCTAACACTATGGATGGCGAACACAATCTGGCCCCACATTCTGCTCCTGAGAACACACGCACAGCTTCCTCTGGTATGGACTTTTTGAACTCTCCTGACTTCCTGAATCCGAAGTCGTCGCCTCAGCAGGCCGGTTTGTCACCAGCCAAGAAACAGACGCAGATGAGAAAAAAGATGACCGTGAAGCAAATTTCGAACCATGGTACGCCTGGTGCAACTACAATAGCTTCGAATGATACCCCCAACCTGGCAGCGGGTTTGGGTGTCTCAGCCACGAGCAGAACGGGTACACCCCACATGGCTACAGCAGCACTGGCGAGTGTATCGCCTATGGTAAACAAGGGCGCGAGCTCCAACCCAAGCCTTTCACCAAAATCTATTCCGAGTGGACCCACGCAACCCGCATCGGTCAATTATCCGTACAAAGGTGACGAAGATATTTTGAAAAGGATGGTGGTACGCAAAAATGAAATAATCTCAAGGTTTAAGCGTAGACAAGACATTCTACGACATTCGCCCGTGGACTTGTTCTTATGCTCCTTGGGTGATTGTTTAGGTATCAGTGAAGATTCAACAGAGCTTTTGAATCCGATTCCACAAGACATCGTTGAACAAGTCAATGGCACAGGAAGGAAAAAGACCAGCAAATCAACTACGCAGCGGCTCAAAGATCCGGACTATGCGAATGTTTCTATAAAAGACAACAAGATTATATTTGCTCCAAACCCGGCGCTGGAGTCGTACAAAAACAGCCCTTACGTGATAGGTTTCGAGGATGTCTCAGATATTTTCAGAGACATATACGGCTCTACTGACTTGTCCACTTTTTCGTTCGGAACTAGGAATTTCGTCTCTGATGCACGCGGTACAAAACGGAAGGCAAATGACTCAGACACTAGTCCTAATATTTCCCCCGCCTCATCTGCGGTGATGAGTGACTCCAAGAAAATAAAACTCGACTCACCGGAAGATCTCTATTTTACGGCACCAGGCGAAGACGTGAAGAAAGAGCTTCCCAAGCAACATACCACGGCTGATCCGTCTGAGGATAAAATCTGGGATTGGAGTTTCTGGGATACAGCTGCATAGCGATATTGTTCAAATGCGAGCGTAGATACCGCAACTTAATTACAATGTTATATAATGTTAAAGTACGATAAGATACCCATCGAAATCTGGTTTTAAAACAATTGCAGGAGTCAGCGACTGTTCGTGAGGGTAGCCAGGCGCCGCGACGCTTCGGTACTTAGGAATGTAAGCAGGCCGAATATATGTGGTAGGATAAACTCTATTAGAGGAAAAGTAAGAGCTGGAGCCCTAGTAGTTCGAACGACATTGCTTTTTGGAACATTTGCTTTGAAATATATATATGATTCAACAGTTGCAAGAACGTACTGGGTTGTCAGGCGAGTTATTTGATCCTATTTTGATATCTACAATACAAAAAATAAGAAACCGCTTAGCCCGACTCTCTTTGCAATAAAGAACATCATGAGTGGGCGGTTTGCAGGAAAGTCTCTGATATATTTCACAACCGGCCTGAGATATATACGATGCTAGAAATATCTGAAAACACGGGCTAAAAACTTTTCAACAGTTATGTAGTAGAAGCATAAAATCGGCTCTGGTTTGGCGAGTTACCGCATCCTTAAAGGAGGAAGTCCTCTGCAGTATTCTCACAAAATATGTAATGCATAGAAATGGAAATTAAGGTGCGGGGCTACACCAGGTTACCAATATAACAGTACTGGATTGAATAGTATATGCTTCGGTACCATTATATCAGTGTTTAGACAATTAGTATCGATCAGAGCTGCCCGCAGTCACTGGACTTCAGCATCCCTAAGAGTAGTAGCCCTGGAGTTTCTCACATGATATAATGACATACTAGTACAAAGTGATATCGGTAAGACATGACTGGTAGAACATTGATACCCGTTCAGTCACGTCAAGAGAAGTCTCGGACGACAATCCGAAGTCGTCTGATAATTCACTGATGACTCACCAGGGAAAATATTTTTATGCATCATACGATGTCTCGTACGATTATTCTAGAGGGCTGTAAAACTTTTCACATTCAGTCCGGTATTTTATATAAATAACAACAAGTTGTTCCACCAAATGGATCAACTCTATAACTGAATTGGTCACGAAGAGATAAGTAAAATCCCATACTCTAATACAAATATAATCAGACCATGAACGACTTGAGTGAACAATTTAGCAAGCTAAACACGTCAGACGCAGACACGCCTCAATATTTCTTGTAGCTAAAACAAAACAACGGAGTTCGTATTAGCAGTAAAATATGTTATGTCTACTGACGGTATTGCTTACATCTTCAAGAACCTGCCATTCAGCGATAACGATTCGGAGTTACACTAACTGTCGCGGCCTAGTTTTATCGTGCATTATGATTTATGTCCTTATTATGACTTCTATATATGATATGATGACAGATGATCTTATTATCTATGCTTGTGAGCAGAATTTAAGGCCCATTACTGGTAGTTAACGAAGTGCTGTTTAATTCCCTATCTCTGCCACCAGAGGTTTTGATTCATGCTGGATTTAGATAGCAAGTATCCCGAGTTTCCAAGCTTCTCGAATGATGAAATAAAAGACAAGCTGGTCCCAGAAGTTAGTCATTGGGCTTTAACTAATGGACTGGTTATGTACCCACCCAATTGCACTATTACGCAGGCTTTGTTGGCACCAACAACGCTCTACCCGACGCCTTTTCCACGCAAAAGTTTCGAGCAAGCGATATCAGTGCAGACACTATATAATGAACTGTATGCCACGATTTCCCAGAACCAAGGCTATTGGCTCAGCAACCACATTGCAAAGCTGGCAAAATATGACGCAGAATTTACAGGCAAGCTGTGGGAGTTGTACTTGAAGGCCCAAGAACGGGGAATAAGCCAGAAAATGGCACTCGGCTTATTCCGATCTGACTATCTCCTGGACTCAGAAAGTTTGGTAGTCAAGCAAGTTGAATTTAACACCGTTTCTGTCTCTTTTGGTGGACTTTCTACCAAAGTAGGACAGCTTCACAATTTCTTGAATCAGTCCGGGAAGTATTCAAGAGATAATGGGTCCTTATTTTATAAGCAAGAGGTTCCAGTGTCGGATTCTGCCAGATTACTATCCGGGGCGCTCTCGGAGGCAGTTAAGAAGTTTGCTACGAATGAAACGCATACTTTGGTAGCCTTCATAATCCAGAAAGGTGAAAGAAACGTCTTTGACCAGCGCATTCTTGAATATAATCTTTTCCAAGAGTTTGGCATAAAATCCATAAGGCTGACAATTCACGATATCCACATCAAGACCTCATTACATACCGAGACCAACAGGCTATATTATAAACCTACCGGCGAAGAAATCTCAGTGGTTTACTTTAGAGCGGGCTACTCTCCTCAAGATTTTACAAACAGTCAAGATTGGGAGAACAGATTACTATTGGAAACAAGTTATGCCATCAAAGCCCCAAATTTACTGACTCAATTAGCTGGTGCTAAGAAAATTCAGCAAATTTTGACTGAGGACTCTACTTTAAAGCATTTTATCGGCAACAAGGCAGATCGGGAAAAGCTGAAGACTTCCTTTGTTAAGATATACCCATTAGACGACTCGGATATAGGTTCAAAAGCCAAAAAAATGGTTATAGAAAGTCCTGAGAGGTTTGTTCTGAAACCCCAAAGGGAAGGCGGTGGTAACAACATCTACAAGACTGACATCCCACCATTTCTGTCGAGCATTCCGGAGCACGAATGGAGTGGGTATATCCTAATGGAGCTTATCAAGCCCGAACCAACGACACGAAATATCGTGATCAGAGGAGATGAAGTTTCTCAAGAGCCCATTTTAAGCGAGTTGGGCATCTTTGGTTACGTTCTTTTTGACGATAACAAAATTTATTCAAATGAATATGCTGGATGGCTACTGAGATCTAAGTCCAGTTCCTCGGATGAAGGTGGAGTTGCTGCAGGTTTTGGCTGTGTAGACAGCGTTGTTCTGTATTAATAGAATATGATATAGCAAAGGCTAACATTAGGTCTGATTCTTCAGCTCATTCGATGCCCATAATGCGCCTGCGATAAGGTTGCTAGGAATAGTGATAACTGACATCACCGGAACCAACTCCAAGAAGCCGGCCATCATTCCAAACGCGGTATATTGTCCAAGGTGTTCGTAAAACTGGTCTTTCACCTGAGTTCCATTCAAATTTTTGAGGTCGTAGAGTCTCCTGCTGTAGGAGAAGCCTCTCTTAGGACTTAGTAACTGGTTAACGAGAGCGGGCCCAATAATTGGGATCAGAGAAAGAAGACTGAGGAAAACGCTAGTAGCGACTTTCAGCTTAAGGCTAATAATTTTTCCGGGCAGCACAATAAGCCAGTATTCCAACGACTTCCAGGATACTACCTTCAGAGGTGCTATTGGTAGTTTCTTGGCCTTTTCCAAAAATTCTGAGTGTCCTAGTTTTATCAGTGCTGCGTCAAAGATGCTGTTGGCAAAAATCGGTGCAATGAGAATATTCGTCAACGAAATGGCTAATGCATTAGATTGTAGAATCCACTGAACATGAACAATAACGAATCCAATTGGTCCCAGTGTAGCGACGGCCCAAGCCAACAAAATAGGCACTATAAAGAAGTAGTAGAGGGCAGCAACAGTTAGGAAGATACACGCGAAACAGAGCGCTAGTACGAGGCTGTACAACCAGAAGGAAGGTGTTACCAAAAATTTGAATAACCCCTACAATGAAAGGGAACAGTACCCACTCGTTAGTATACTGCCAACTTCGTAGAAAAGGGTATTTTAAAATGGCATCTTAAAACTTACCAGAATTGGGTACACATAGATTTGGTCCACAAATAGTTCTGGCAGAAAATTGGTACGAACAAATCCAGCTCGACGTCTAAACTTCTCCATTGTCACAGAAATGAAGGTATTGCCTGGCATTCGGGTGGGGGCCGGAATTTCAGGCCGTTCATTAGATGCCGCCTCGCGATTGCGAATATTCAGTGCTGCTAATTGATGAGCGTCACTCATTGAGTTGATGATATATATATATATATATATCAGCGTATGTGTTAGTGCTAAGCGCTGATTGTTAACTGTTAGTTAGCTTTAATTGTG